>JAUYWV010129112.1:0-11225 GCA_032274565.1 Nematoplana nigrocapitula
GTGACGTCAGCCTCCTCTTCACTATACTCGAATCAATGAAAGAAGTGAGGTGACGTCAGCCTCCTCTTCACTATACTCGAATCAATGAAAGAAGTGAAGTGACGTCAGCCTCCTCTTCACTATACTCAAATCAATGAAACAAGTGAAGTGACGTCAGCCTCCTCTTCACTATACTCGAATCAATGAAAGAAGTGAGGTGACGTCAGCCTCCTCTTCACTATACTGGAATCAATGAAAGAAGTGAAGTGACGTCAGCCTCCTCTTCACTATACTCGAATCAATGAAAGAAGTGAGGTGACTGCTATGTCAACTTCGATAGCCACAGTCAATCAGACAAATAGCAGGCTTATATTGATTTTATGCACCCTCTATTTGGTTACGCACGCCACGCTCACCAGCATAACAAAATGGAAACCATGGGGCTATACTATGATGTTTAAATTAGCTGATTATTTGGATGTAGGTTGTTAACTATTATAGAACTGTATACACGCTCTATAGTTTAAATTCATTTTGATGAAGACATTAAGGGTGCCAGCAAGACAGAACCATTTTTCCTCTGGTACGCCTAACCATTTTAAGGTATTTTTAACCCTATCCTAGCCTGCTATTTTACGCACTCAGAAACCGGGGGGGGGCAATCGGCCCGCGCCTTATATTTCGCTCCCCTGATTAGATGGAGCCTTAAAATTTTGTATGTTGGGTATGATTGTTGACAGCGGCTGTCCTAACTGTACAAACATAATTTAGTTGCATCGGTTTGATGTCAAAGTCGTCTTAGCCGTCTAACTTTACCACGTGACATTCGTCTATTATTATGTTATGCCATTTCACAATTGATATCTCTTATTCTTATAAATTCGCTATATTTTGAAGTCAGAAATGTTCATTTTATTTAGTGCATATTACAATTGATATGTCCTATATATTTTTAGTACTATTATATATTTCTAAATCTATAAATTTATTTGTATGTTTTTATTATTCTGAATTTCGGTATCCAAAAATTATCCTAAAAATAGAAATATTTTTATTTAGACTGGAATCTATTAACGAAATTTATTAAAAATGGTTTTAAAAGTTGCGGAACATAATAATATGAAAAGTCCCTGAACCTCATATTGCTGCGTCTTTTATTTAAAAAACGCCAGTAAAAACAAAAGAGCGCGGGCCGATTCGCCCCCCTCCCCCGGGTAGGATAGGGTTAAACAATGCCTTTCAAACTCTAACTTCAATTTTTACAACCACTGTTCCAGTCTTTCCCGCAGTTTCTGCCAATAAGGCGAGGTCATCCGCATAAAAGATTTTCTCCATAATATCTCTCCCACACTTTCTACTCACGAGTTCCATGACCACAATGAAGAGAAGTGGGCATTGAGCGCTTCCTTGCCTCAGTCATATCTCCACTGAAAACATCTTGGATCCCTCAATACCCACTACAACCTTTGCTCTTGTCTCAACATATGTGGTATTATAAATATAAAATAACATGGTAGAACTTACCAGACGTCGAAAAACGTTTTCTGCATTGTGTAGTTTTTCCAGCAGTTGTAGCATTTCTGAACATTCGAGTACACTGGAAAATGTGAAGGAACAGGATTCGGTACACCATAATAAATATGCAGTATACACATACTGTATTTCTTTCAGTTTTGGTTTATAGATATCCAAAAATAATTCACTATATTATCGGATAAGAAATTACTATATCAACTATGAAAAAAGTGATAAACATGCCCAGAAAATGGTCAAAGATATGTCAACAGATTGTCATCTTCAAAGTTTTCCTGTTTCTTGTCATCCTGAGCTATGTTTGTGGTCCAGTTTTATTTTCTGGAAGAGCTTCTGTGGCCGTTTCCATTTCTACCTTTCCTGGAAGAGCTTCTATAGTCATTTCCATAACTCATTTTCTGGAAAAGCTTCTATTGCCGCTTCCATTTGCTTTAGTTCCTGGAAGACCTTCTATAGCCGTTTCCATTTGCTTTAGTCCCTGGAAGACCTTCTATAGCCGTTTCCATTTGCTTTAGTTCCTGGAAGAGCTTCTATAGCCGTTTCTATTTGTTTTAGTTTATGGAAGAGCTTCTATAGCCGTTTCCATTTGCTTTAGTTCCTGGAAGAGCTTCTATAGCCATTTGCATAACTCGTTTCCTGGAAGAGCTTCTATAGCCGTTTCCATTTGCTTTAGTTCCTGGAAGACCTTCTATAGCCATTTCCATTGCGTCATTTCCTTGAAGAGCTTCTATAGCCATCGTAATTCCCCCCCCCCCCCAACTGAGATATTACGCCGAGGAAGGACAAATCTGCTAACATTGAGAGAAGACTTTGCATTTATTGACTGATCCTAATTACTGTATTTTACTCTCTTTTTTGGGTTGCCTCTTTATTTTCTTTTATTGAGAATAATGGTATTTTGATGATGGAAGAGCTTCTATAGCCGTTTCCATTGCTCATTTCCTGGAAGAGCTTCTGTAGCCGTTCCCATTGCTCATTTCCTGGAAGAGCTTCTGTAGCCGTTCCCATTGCTCATTTCCTGGAAGAGCTTCTATAACCGTTCCCATTGCTCATTTCCTGGAAGAACTTCTGTAGCCGTTCCCATTACGTCATTTCGTGGAAGAGCTTCTATAACCGTTCCCATGCTTCATTTTCTGTAAGAGTTTCTATAACCGTTCCCATCGCTCATTTTTTGGAAGAACTTCTGTAGCCGTTTCCATTACCTCATTTCCTGGAACAGCTTCTATAACCGTTCCCATTGTTTAATTTCCTGGAAGAGCTTCTGTATAGTTTCCCATCAGTTTTCACCTTCTCGTCAACATATTCATTCCATCATAATCTAACGTTCACACTGGTATCAATGACTCGCATTTCCTCTTCGATTATCTTGACAAAGGTGTGTCAATGTCAAATGTGTTGGAAAACAAAAGATTATAAATCATTCAATAGTCACATTCACATTAAGTATCGATCGCATTTATTCTACCACGATGAACCAAGTAGATGGACAATATATAAATTATTTCCATCTGTCTTTTCAATTTCAAATCTGAAACTCGGAGGAGAAATACGTTATTGAACTTTAATTAGCTGAGAAAATATTGTTGAATAACCTACAGTGATGCAGATTATATTCGTCAGAATCAATATAGACACATTTAACACAAACTAATGAACAGTATTTAGTTGCCAAAGTGCTATACTCAGCTATTTCGGCAGAAAACCAAATCATCAACACTCTAACCAGTGTCGATCTGGCTACGAAGAAAGGACACAACGTACTGCATGCCTTAAAAGCAAATGGGCGTCAACATCCCGCGAACACAACTGTGAAGAACTCGCACAGCGCACTGCCCGTTATTAAACCAACGCTCAAGACCGCTCCAATGAAACACCCGCTCAGAGCACTGCCGGTCCTTGAACAAGTACTATGGGAGCCCACATGTTGCGTTTCATAGTCTTTTTATACACTTTTTAGGACTGCCAGATATTTACGTCATTTTATACCTGCTATTAATATGCGATGTGTATAGTGCTTCCGTGGAAATGGTGACAGCGTTCGATTTGAACATTCATTGCAAATGATATTTCTTTGGTTACATTTTGAATTTGCGGACGCGTTTAACATTATCATAAATTGTTTTGTAATGTAATATTGTTAACAACAATTACATGTATATATTAAAGACTATATCAGAATAAAAGTACAAATTACTTTAGTCTAACTTGGATGACAACCTGTCTGTATCGGATATTAATTGTAGCGCGGTTGAATTATACGAATACTTTTACTGAAGGCCAAGGGTATTTTCCCGATATTTCATTTAAACGTGATATGCGTGTTTTGTAACTCGGGAATACATATAATTGTGCAATTGCACATAGTAACAACAATATGTTTGTTCACGCCGCTATACGTGAATGCATACAGTACCTTCTGTGGTGGATTCGAATATGGTCTGATGGATGAATTTTAGCAGATAGAGGGCAAAGCGATCGATGGAAGTTTGAGCAGCGAAAGAGCCTCGAAGGTTGAGACAGCCAGTTCTTTGCAAGATGGCAATCCTGTGAAAATAAATTTAAACACAACAGTGGATATATATTGAGCCTTTTAGATTACCGCATATTCATAACATAACATTCTAATGTAACTAAATAGATACTGTAGATTAGAATAAGGCATTGGAAGCTTGGTTTCTTATACTTTAAGCAATATTTCGAAAGTTTAATTATTTTATTGCTTATTTCTAAATGCATATTTTTTAAAGATAAACAAACAATCAGATATACAACTGTTTTGTCATATATTTTAGCTAGTAGGTTCAAATTCGCGATTGAGAGACTCATTCTGTGGTGCATTGCTTTCGTGTTGCAGCAATCGACTACTACACGATTCAAATTCCCAGAAATGAATTGGAGTAGTATGACTTCCTCAGCCTTCAGGTCAGGCAATGGTTGCTAAGGGATGGTGTCATAAGTCGGACAGCCAATTAGAGCGCGCAACGTCATAAATAGGTCAAGGTTATTGGTGACGTGATGCTTGGGTGATTAGAATCCAAAAGCTGGTACTCGTGACGTGACCTTCGCCTTAACTCTTATGACGTTATACCTTAGCAACTGTTTACTGGCTTGAAGGCTGCGGAAATCATACTACTAATGAGGCTATCAGTAGTGTTAATAAATGAATATCATTTCCGCGGAGTCAGATAGGCAAACAGACTGATATTTCTCGAAGAATAATAAGATGGAATAAAAATAATAATAAAACAAAACTAGAAAATTTGTTCAAAAGAGCATAGATTCTGTTTTTTCATTCAAATTCTATTACGCAATCATATCAGCAGAGTCTTTGTGGACGTTTATTGAGTAGGGTATGTTAGTCTTTGCTTGTCTTATCCGCATGTTATACTTCTGACTATTGAACCTACATTTGGTCGGTCTTATTTTGGCCATCGATGTCTTCAAGAAATTTAGTTGCGTTGAAAGACCCATTGAGAATGGATTTGATCAGGCTATCACCGGGCTCGCTCGATTTGCAGGTCTGGAGGAGGTACTTGAATCGCATACTGGTATGCATTTTCCCCACAGCTGTCATCGCTGATGGGATGCAGACGTAGTTGACCTCGAGGACCGAGGTTTTTCCCTCGCAGAATTTGGTAGAGCCAGCCCCGAAAAGTTCGGCAAAGGCGGGTACCCAGCAATCGCGTTGGTTCTGACAGATTCGTTGCACAATCTCCGTACTGGCCCGGGTACTGCCGCAGGCTTTTGACTGAAAGAAATACACAGGCGTGCCAAAACTAGACTTGCACTCCCAGCTGTTCTACTGCCTAATGTAGTCTGCGAATTCAGTTGTTAAGCCGACAGACTCTTCTAGAGATGCGAGGATGCTACATAGCAAGTTTCAACTCTAACCAATCTAAAATGCATGAGAATTCCTCAAATTATTTTACATTTACTACTGCATGCTAAAGTATTATAAGTAGTATATTATTATGTGAAAATAAAATATTACTTTTTAACAGAATTGACAACTAAGGAACGTAAAACTATACTAATTAACTATGTATATGCTGTATAATCGATAGTTAATGAAATGTTTTTAGTAAGGAAAAGTTTCCTTTTTCGGTACAGTCTATCGTTTCCCAACGTGGAGGATAATTTTAATTTTTCAGAAGCATTACAGAGTTGTTTTCTGATTAAGTAGTAGGCAATCATGTTGTTCAACACCGTCTCCACCCTGATATTGAGCCAAAACTATATTATATAATCGGATTTTTTTCTTTTACTCATTCATTGATGCCGTCCTCTTCGAGGTTGGTCGACGAAGGATGACCACGAGTAAGACACTTCTCTCCATTTCCTTCGATCTTGTGCCATGTGTGTCCTCTGCTCCATTCAATGATGTTACCCTTCCATTGCATTCTTGGCGCTGCCCTGTATCTTTTACCCTCAATAGTGCCCTCCATTGCCATCAGCGGCAACTCACCAGCCCTTCCTCGGCTACATGCCCAAACCAGTCTAGTTTCAGTGTGTTGAGACCTTTCCTATTAACTGACTCTTGACTTGCATCTCTTACAGGATGGAATCATTATTATGGTGTTCTCTTCAGGACATTCCAAGAAGTCATCTTCAGCACCACATTTGAAAGGCCACAATCCTCTATATTGATCCGATTTCTTTATTGTCGAACCTGCAGCTCCATATAGCAAAAAATGGACCACGCTAGTGTTTTCATCACATTTACTTAGAGACTTCGACTTAAATGCCTATATTTCCAGATGGCCTCTAGCTGTGACACTTTCTCTTTTGCCATCACTATTCTGCACTTGATGTCAGAAATGCAATCACCTGTCGCCGTTTTGTAGTACCCAAGGAAGACTTCTTCAAGCATTAAATCTATCCTTTATTCCTTCCGGCTTATCACCATTATTTTATTCGTGTTATCTCTCGTGTTAGCCTCATGATGTCCTCGGCGTACAGATTGAATTGTAATAGTTATAAGGCAAAGTTTATTGACGAAGACTCCGCACATTTTGAAGCACAAACTTTCTGGGATGAAAGTGTATGAATAGTTACATGTAGAGATTCTATAATAAGCAGGTAGAATACTCTGATCTGTCCCCTTCACGTTTCTTTTTTTGGATTTTTTTAATTTGATCTTTTGTACTTGTAAAAAAAATATTTTTCATTCTAGAAGATTACGTAAACACTTATAGGCATAGATGTTATATTTGTTGAATCACTGCGTATTGTCAAACTGGTTCGGTGTATTTATCGCAGCACATTTCAAAATTCGAGGTAAAATATCTACAGTACATTCCTTTCGATTTAATTGATAGTCAGAGATCAAGTCGATAAGAACTCTTACCGGATAAGTTGCACCCTTGCAGTTAGGATTGCGGAATTCGTAACCAAACAGGGCCGATATGACGTAGATCCGCATCCCGGCCGGACAGCCCAGCTGACGGGTGTCTCCCGAGCACAGATAAGAGGTGCTGAGTTTGTGCGCCACCAACGATTTGAATTGGTCTTTCGCCTGACAGACGACCTCGTTGTCCGAGCTCAGGTTGAACCCGCCCAACGAACAGGTGAAAGTTGGTTTGATACCCACGTACCAGCCCAGCTGGGGGGTGCTGCTCAAGGACATCGGCGGTTGGACTCGGAGAGTTGAGCAGAAGACAGCTGGAAAAATCGTTCGGACATATATTTTACTAACATCAGTCAATAAATATATTTCAATAATATTTTACTACTTATAAGTAGTATACTAATAAATGTACGAAAATCAGTTAAACATTGGATAAGATTATTTACACAAAATAAATGAAAATTGATCTGTACAGTTTTTCATACTTCTTTATTTTTAATAAAAATGCCATTGGATTTAATCAATAAGACAATTAATAAATGCTTGAACAGATCTACCTCTACAATTTGGCGCAGTTCCAGTCCACGCCCCGCTTGTCTGGCAGAAGCGAACCCCAGTGCCATCGAGTTGATAGCCGGCGTCGCACTGGTAGGCGGCCAGTGATCCGAATTCTCGCTTGTAGAAGACTTTGCCGTGTGGAAGATCGAGAAGATCGGGGCATGAGGAAATGGCTGAAAGGTTCATGAAGAAACATGTCACAAACGGAGGGGATTCGTACAAATAAATTTTGACCAAGGCAAAGTCAATTTCAAACACTGAGGTGGTTGTTGCTAAACCTCAAACTGTACTTTCCCGCCTGCTACCGCCTCAGGATAGGTGCTACATGCCTGCCTTTCTGTCATCAGAGATTCGGTAGAACACCCGCAGAAGCAGATAGGTACACCGCCAATTGAAGCCAACAGAGCATCAGGCCACGGTACTCTATCTGTAGAAGTCGAGCATCAGTTGGCGCAGCTCCGATTGCAGAAGTCGAGCCCAAGGCGACGCGTTTCCGACCTTATGAAGGCTGGCGAGGCGCTACCCGAAATATTGAAAGAATGGTCAGAAAGAAGGGACTTAACACCAAATATAGTTTTTAATAGGGTCCTTGCCTGGGTTGGCACGTGAGGATTAATCGTATAGAATTGGCAAATATGTGGCATTAGTGTATTACTTGTCCATCTATTTTTTTATTATTAATAATTATAATTATAATAATTAATAAATAATTTCACAATCCCTTTATATATTTGTGGAGTTTATATGTTTCTAATTTATAAGATACAGTATATGCTCTTTTACAATAGAGCAATATAATTCAAATGTTTTACTACCTCCTTAATTAATTAAGTCTCGATAATTTGGAATTTTCATATTTTACTCTATTTATTTAAAACCTTTTCATTTCTTATGCATTAATGATATCGAGTTCTCTGCTGCTGAGCTATAGAGTTGTTCTTTAAGTTGAAACATGTATCCATCGTTATAGTTTAGATATTACAAAACTGGAGTATTGTCAAGCATGAATACTTACTGATCATTATGTAGTTCTTTATCTCGTTTTATATAATTCATTTTGAGCTACAATATGATCTCGTCCTTCCATTTAGCCAGATGGTGCGATGAGCGCTCATGTAGTCGTCATCAGTCTTTAGGTAACATCAACCTGAAATCCGTCCCGCACTTCCACTACCGCAGGGCCTCGTCCAACTTTCTCGTCAAGTCCGCCAGGTCTCCCAATTCCAGCCTCCCTGTCGCCGCCACTGTAAACTTTCTCGCTCGCTCCTCTTGTGGGTCCAGGTCTTTACCATGCACTTTCTGCGATCACAGTCTTTCACGCTATCATACATACAAGACGCCTCCCTCTGGGACCCTCCGCCCGCTTCACCCGCGACCTCGTCCGCCCTCTCGTTCCCCCAAAGCTCACAATGCCCCCGGGTCAACATCATAACCACCTCCTTTCCCTTCTCACAGAGCACACCCAACCGAGCTTGGATACTGTATACAACAACTAACAAGATCTCGTTCCTAGGACGACGACAATAAGCGAGCCTTTTCATTTGGTCTATGCAGCAGTACCATTTTTCAATCACCATAAGCTTGGGCCCCGTCTTGTTTTACCACCGTAGTGCAACGCCCTAGTCTCTGCAGGGTGTGCCACTGGCAATTGCGCTGGTTGAACTTTTGTCGATAATGTACAGTCGAGATACAGTATGTAGTCTTGAGCTCTGAGTAAAGGTCCTTTTGCACGCATTTCCCCACACTTGTTTGACCACCAGTCAACTATCCCAACCATAGAGATATAAATAGCATTATATCTCTATGATCCAAACATCCAAACAACAAATTCAATAAAGACACCGACGAGGTGCGTGTGTGTGGTAGATCCGCGCCCACACGCGTCAAAATGTCCTCCACTGTAAAATCACAAACGCGCAAAACACACAAACACACATATATCATAAGTAGAAGAGTTTTGTCGATTCCTCATTGGTTCAGTTCAGACTTGATCACCATAGTCCGTCGTAATCAGTCTGCCAGGAATCTGGCGACACTCCGGCGTTCAAAGAATGAGGTCATGATGCCGGGTTGATATTAAGGTGCAAAACATTAACTGGTAGATGAAGATCTGGCTGTGTCAGTTAACCGAAACACAGAAAGCAATAGAGGCCGTGGAACGTACGCTGCCTGCCCTTGTTCAAATCTTTTTAAAATAAGCAGTTCATTCAATAACTGTCATATATAATAATAATAATAATAATAAATATATTTAACCACAGTCATCTGCATAAATGCATTCGGAGTGGGTACAAAGACGAGAAAAGGTGTTCACAGTTTAATTACAAGCTGGAAAATAAGTAGGTTTTCAAGACACGCTTAAAAGCACTATAGTCATCGATTCGTCTGACATCACCAGGCAGGGCGTTCCAAATGGTATTTATAATGAACAAAATTGTATAACTTGTTCTTCTTCTTAAACCATATAGGCGTCAATCAAACTCTTACTGCCCGGAGAAACATGTACATGGCGTCTGAACAGTCCGATTCATCTGTTGCATTTTTGCATCTTTCCGTATGTTTTCTTGGCTAGACCAATTCTACTTTTAATTTCAGTGTCGCATAAAAAAGCGATACTACAAGCGTTTGAGTAAAATATACCTATTTCAAATTTTGATTCCTCAAAAGTGACCTTAAAAATGGTCAGTCTTGGATGTCAGGAAATGGTCATACGAAAGATTATTTGACACGATTCGATTCCTCTCAAAGCTTTGATTAAGTAACAGCGTGATGAACGTATATTTCTATATCGTCTAACTCGTTTTATTATAAGTAAATAATCGGCGATATTTTGCATCGTACACTATATCTTTGTCTGTTCCACATTGGACTTTTTGAAAAGCTTTCCTGATATATAACGAATTGAAATATAATGAGAATAATAATAAACTTGATGGAACAGAAGTAGACCTGCTTTCAACTTTTGAAAAATTTATTTTAAATTTCTCAACAATTTGCGATATGATTATCAAAGTACCTTGTTTACTTTCTTGCTGGTTTGTGTTTTGAATGTAATCTATATATTAAAAAAAACATAAAATCGATACGCAGTGGATAGATAGCATTAGTATACTGTATTATGTTCCCATGTTCACTCGTTGTCGCCTTACCTTTGCACTTGGCCCGTGTGTACCAAATGTATTTCCAAGAAACCGACGAACACTTTGCAGTGGTGCCGCCTTCAAGCTGAAAGCCGGGGTTGCAGGTGATCTTTGCAGTCTTTTCAAATTCTGTTGAAGTGATTTCGAGGTAGCCGTTCTTGAACTCCGGATCAGAAGTGCATTGGGCTTCTGTAGACAACCAGCGGAGAAATAAATCATTATACTACCATATTTAACAGATATATCAGAGGCAACTTCAGAAATTGCAAAATGGGGTGACTATAGATTCTGTCCTTATTTTTCCTCGCACCTTCCCCTCCGCGCCCCTTCCCTCCGCGCGCCAGTTCCCTCCGCGCGCCACTCTCGATAAGAAAGTTTTGCTGGATAAAACGAAGCCTGTTCACTCAGGACGCCCCTTTCGATAATCAAGTATGTACTGGATAAAACGAAGCCTGTTCACTCAAGACGTCCCTCTCGATAATAAAGGTTTACTGGATAAAATGAGGTCTGTTCACTCAGGACGCCCCTCTCGATAATAAAGTTATACTGGATAAAACGAGGCCTGTTCACTCAGGGCGCCCCTTTCGATAATAAAGTTATACTGGATAAAACGAAGCCTGTTCTCTCAAGACGTCCCTCGCGATAATAAAGGTTGACTGGATAAAACG
>JAUYWV010129123.1:0-11225 GCA_032274565.1 Nematoplana nigrocapitula
AGGGTTTGTTCGTTTACATTGTTTTCCTGTAAAAGTTTTACATTGTTTTCCTGTAAAAGTTTTACATTGTTTTTCTGACATAACCTACATTTTTTACAGTGATATATACAGTACACTATACAAGTTAAATAGAATAAGGTAAAAATAAAGGAAAACCAAGATTATATCAAACATTTAATGGCAACCGGTTTTGTTCGTTATGAAGACACATTTTTTAAATATTGCGGTTACAAGTTCATCAGACAAGAAAGCAATAACCGGAATAAAACACAATCAAATTATACCCGCAATATTTAAACAAATTCGCCTGATACTGACTGTGGAATGGTTCAAATCGGTTGGCATTGAATGTTTGGTATAAGTTTGGTTCTCTTTTTTATTTTCCATATTTGTTTCACTAATGTCGATTCTTTATACCTGTAAGTTAAATTGAATTGGAGAAACAATGTATCCTTGTCTGACACCTTCACGCAATCAAATATAGAAATATATCGTTTTGCTTTCCACGGCCTTTCTCTTATCATTCGAAGAACAAAACTTGCATTCTATGTCAGTTGTCGGGTGTGAAACTTCATTGCTTCTCTCTCTGCAACCTCACCAGCTATCTGTTCGCCCTGCCTGATAAGCAGTTTGAAAATCATCAGCTTTGGCAGTGTATTATTATCTGTGTCATTCTTATTTTATGTAGATCCCATTGCGTTACAATTGTCTTCTCCGGTATAATGATTAAAATAATTTTTCATATAGCCTGTCATAAATCTTGTTTACTAGGCAGGTTAGTTTCGTGACACAGAAATATTTTATATAGTATACCGAAACTATATTTACAATCATCCCATCTGCGTCGGCAGTTTTTCATTTAGTCATTGAAGAATGCTATTGTTATATGTAGAACACTGTACTAACAATTTTCTGAATTTAATTTTAAAAATTTATAAGTTGGTACAATAGGGCGCGATGTCGTCAGTCGAGACACTTAAGTCTCTGGATCGATAGTCCCGATAACTTAGCAGAAGGGTGCGCGGTATTTCTACTTAATGTATGTTATAGTCTATTACCTGTCCTGTAGTGAAGGCGTAAACGCATCGCTCACCCGATTTCGAGTTTCCCTTTTTAGTAGTACGTATTCCCCATTGTCAATTAGGATAATAAAATAAAGTCTGACCTGAGCTGGTGAATCGGCACAATAGCATTTAATATCCTGTGGAAGCTTACAGCCATTCTGAAGCAGATATCAATTGGGTAGGGGGAGGGGTAGTACAATATGAGAGATAAGACTTATTATGGGACTGTCACATGTTGATTCCAGTCATCAATTCACCCGGTCAATAGTTGGAATCATTTGTAAGAAAATCATGCTATGACACTTTTTGTCCAGACACGCACCATAACAGAAACATCCACTCATAAAGAGTAGCAAACCAAAGTATGGAAAGGAAGAAACGTGCAGATATAATGTAATCATTGATTTACCGGGTGTCTCATAAATTATATATTTTTAATCCATCGTATATTCTCAATTAGAGGCGTTTCAATTTTGTCAAAATACAATATTTTATATTGCAAAAAGAAACTTTATATATTGTACATTTATCTACGCAAAAAAAAGCGACATAGGAACGCCAGTTGAATTTCTACCCAAATACGCATAAAAAACTACAAACTGAGCACACGCTAAAACAATATCGAATATTCCCCACTATATTATATCTATAGAAAAAGGAGACTATATTGTCTAAACGATAGCAGTTGAGGCATTTTTATATCATTCAATAAATTTCTATTGACAAACGATTTAGTTTTAGTTTCAATATTTTTACATTGCAGGTGTCATTTTTTTTACAATTTTCCTGGCAAATTTAAAATCTACGCGCTCGCAGCGCTTGTTCAATATATTCATAAAGTTTTATATCCATTGAAAAAGGGAAACATTATCTAAAAGCTGCGGATTTTTTCATTGGTCATTTATTTGTTATTGGAGGCTGCTCAATTTAATTAATTTTCCGATTAGTTTACATTCACCTTGTCACTTTGTACCTTCATGTCGTGCATGACCCTTGGTGACACGCATAATCATTGTCCTTCAGCCCTTTCTATCTTCAGCCAGGGCCATGAGGTTGCTGAGCGTATGACCTGTCGCAGCCTTCATTTCATCGATTTATCGAATGGGAGGTCTTTCTCTTCCCCTGCTTCCCTCGATTTGTCCCAACATAATGGATTTTTTTGCAAGCATTCTTCTTGCCTCCTCATATTGTGTCCCAAATGCGACAGCTTTTGTTTCAAGATCATTGAGCTCAGCCGAACAGGGTTGTTAATTTCTTTTAATACTGATTCATTCGTTCTTCGTACCGTCCACGGTATCGTCAGCATTCTTCTCCAGCACCATATCTCTATAACATCGATTCACCTTCTATCACCTTTTCTCACAGTCCATGATTCAGCGACATATAAAGAGCTATTGGAAATACCATAATGTACACAAGTCTTTGTTGGTTTTTGCAGATACGTTCTTGTTTCTTCCATATCTTTGCCAGTCCCGACATTGCTGCATAACCTAGGCCCAAACTCCTTCTAATCTCTTCTCCGCAACCACCATTTTCCACTATTTTGAACCCGAGGAAGATGTAGCTGTTGACCACATCCACCTTTTCGTTCCCCTGCTTGAATTCCGTTAAGTGCCCTGTAGTCATCACTTTGGTTTTTTTTATGTTTAGATACAGACCGGCCTTCTTCACTGCATCCATCAGAATTTTCAGCTCCTCCTTGCTCTTAGTGATAAGTGTGGTGTCGTCTGCATACCTAAGGTGATTCAGTTGCTTTCCTCCTATCCTAATACCGCAGTCTACTTCATCCAGCACGATTCTCATTATCCTTTCGCTGTACATGTTGAATAGATAGGGGGTAGAATGGAGCCTTGCCGAACTCCCTTCTCAAGCTTGAATCATTCGCCCCCCGTGTTTTTTTCCGCATTGTGGCTTCTTACTCACAGTTTACATTACGCGCGGAATATAATCTGCAAATAAATACGCCACATTATGGAATAGAAGTAGCCATTTACTAGCCTCGTAGGCGTCTGCGTGTGTGTGCAAATTCTCAGAAAAATCAGCGCAGTATGTAGTTTCGGAGAGGTATCGAAATGGTCATACATTACATGCATGGTAAAAACCAAACAATCATACATCGACATGAATGCAAACAAACCAATCTTTCATATGATGAATTTCATTATTTATCAGACAGGCATCAACAAAACAATGTCAGATTTTCCAAAAATATAGTCTACATTTCTGAAAAAGGATACAACATGATTCTACTGTATATTTTAAGTAAAGGGGTATATTTGTGTTTTTATTCGGGTTTGAAAATGATATCATCCAAAATGATGGCCTCCATTTGCGATACGCGTTCGTACTCGATTGCACAAATTGTTCATCACCCGGACGCATGGTTTCAGTTGTTTGGCGTACAACAACCTTTAATTCGTCAATCGCTCTTGGTCGATATTCATAGATCATAACTTTTAGCTATCCCCAGAAAAACAAATCACAGGATACGAGATAGGACGAGAGTGCAAGCTACCCAATATCCCCAAGTCAGGAGATCAAGTGTTCAGGAACACATTTCCTTCAAAACCTCCACTGATCTTCTTGTTGTGTGAGCGGTGGATCCAACCTGTTGAAAGAACATAGTCAAATTTTTAAGGTCTCTCTGAGTTTTGGCTTTATAGAAAGTTCTGTAGACCGATCAGATATTACTGTAACTGCTTGGTCTCCCTCCTAAAATAGTAAGTTTCTCAATTACAACATTTGAAACAGCGCCCAACACGTACAGTAACTAGCCCCCTGTGATTATTTTCTCTGGTGTTAGCTAAAAGCTATAAGGTATACGAAGATGGCTATATACGCCAAACAACTGCAGAAATACTGCCGGAACTGACTCGCTGGGTTTTGGAAAAGTTTTCAGAATTGGAGGCCACAAAACACAAAAACCAAAAAAACAAAATGTATCCTCTCACTTAAACCGCATTATAAATAAAATTTTTGAATAACATTTACCTTTTTGTTAACCTGTAAAATGTTGGATCATTTTTCTGTCGTCCCCTGTACCACGAGATGTGAAATTTAAAAGATAATTACTATAACAAAACAACAAAAAAATTCTGCGAAAATTATTTTCGAATGCCAAATATGTTTTATTCAGCAAGATTGGATTACACAACATTTGACTAATTTTTGCAGTTACTATTTGCTTAATACACCGTTTAGTAGTTCATCGCTAACATTACGGTCGTCACAAAAGCGTCATAAAACACTAAAGATTTTAAATTAATTTAATCATAAATAATGACAATCCGTTTATTTGAGCAGCTCTGTAGCTTAAAAAATATCTACTGTGTATAAATAATAATATAATTATTGACATTACGACAATTGACATAATGGTATTATTTTACTATTTACGAATACTCAATTTATTCCATACATTTTTTCGTTCCAATTTCAGATGCCCAGGGAAAGCATATGCCAGGTTGGCAAAGAGAAGACACCAAACGACAGGATTACCTCGAGCAAGCTTGGTTTAGCGCCTATGGAAAGCGGCCTCTTAATGAGGGCTTGGACCAAGCCTGGTGGAGCGGTTACGGAAAGCGAAACTCAGATGGAGGCCTCGATCAAGCGTGGTGGAGTGGCTATGGAAAACGGAAGGCCAAGAGTGCTTTGGACCAGGCATGGAGGAGCGGTTACGGAAAACTGAAGGCCAAACGTGCTTTGGACCAGGCATGGTGGAGCGGTTACGGAAAACGGAAGGCCAAACGTTCTTTGGACCAGGCATGGTGGAGCGGTTACGGTAAACGGAAGGCCAAGAGTGCTTTTGACCAGGCATGGTGGAGCGGTTACGGTAAACGGAATGCCAAACGTTCTTTGGACCAGGCATGGTGGAGCGGTTACGGAAAACGGAAGGCTAAACGTGCTTTGGACCAGGCATGGTGGAGCGGTTACGGAAAACGGAAGGCCAAACGTTCTTTGAATCAGCCAAGGTGGAGCGGCTACGGAAAACGTATGACTGATCAAACAGGGGTCGACAGTTAATCAGTCAGAACCAAATGCGCTCCGCAGTTTAAGAACTGATATTTTGCCTTAACAGAAATAATCGTGAGAAATGAAATCTCCATTTGTTTAATAATATCATTTGAACTCCATTGACGGACTTTGTTTTGAAGAGCCTGCGTGTAGAAACTGTAAAACGTAAAATAAAAATATATGCCTACACTATATTAGATCGGAGAGTCGCATTCTATGACCTACTGTTTTTTGTGTATAATTATAATCTTATGGTAAATTTCTTTAGTCTTGTAGTTTTAGTTTGGACTGATTAAGTAAACGAATACAGTATATCAAAGCAATCGAGCCGCTCAAGTCTAAGCTGAAATCAAAATGCAGAACAAATTGTGAAATCATGTGGCAGTTGAATTTAATGAATAATTCCATACAAACAGATATCTTCTTTATAATAAGCATTCATAAATTCGGGCACACATTTCTAAACAATTCTTCAGCATCCCAAACTTCGTACAAAACCATCTACAAAACTCTCGCACCGTCCTTTGTTCGTCTACAACGAATCTGTAAAAGGGAGTCAGCCTGAATTATATATGCATAAAATGGCATCATATATGTATATATCGATTAATCAATCCATCTCAATGTGCCGTACAAAAGCAGCATAAATTTGTATGTGTATGTATAATAGAACTCTAATCGTTTGAAGTATACTAAAGTTGTAGCTCGTATACAGAAAAACAAAGAAAGAAAATTCATCCAACATATCTATAGCAGGGAAATGTTATTCAGTTTGTTATAAATACGACGAAAAACGCGAGTATCGAATACATTCTACTTATGAGTAGTAGAAGAAGAGCGGAGTGATTTCTTTCCTGCACAATTACATAACTGAACACAATTCATCAGGTCACTCGTCATGGCAAGCTACACGAAGAAACTCCCTCTGGACACTAAAACTTTCTGTGTGTTGTTGAATGGGTGGCCTGTGAAGGTCCTAGCGGCGGCAGCCCACTAGCACTGGACTGGGAGACGGATGATGAGGGGTCAAAACTGATGGATCTCGAGCCACCTCCTTTTCTAGGCAAACTGGAATAAGAGGAAGAGAGGATGGATTTGGGGGTGTCTTTGTCGAGCATGACTGGTGAGGAGGTGATCCCGGTGTAGATGTTCCCGCTGCCCATAGTGGTGACCGCAGTGGTCGTGGTGCCCGGGCTGGCCATTAGTCGTTCGTCCGACTCAGGTGGGCCGATGGAAGAGGTGGAAGATTGTAGAATTCGGGCGTCGTACTCGTCGTAGAACTTCTGGCGGGCGGGCGAAGCGCGACACTTGACTGGTCTGGTGTTGGGCATGGTCGAAGATCGACTCGTGTAGTCGGAGACCATGGGACCGGTTGGAATGGAGGCGCTACTGCCCAGACTGTCCGCCGAACTCTGACGTGAGTGCGGTTTGAGCAGGAAACCGGGCGGTGGGTCCGGATAGCCAGTCACTTTGCGAACCGAAACGTCGGGAGAGACGGAGCGGCCTACTCGACCGAGAGACCAGGTCATCCGCGGTTGGCAGCCGGTCCAATCGAGTGAGGAGGTGCGCGGGCCGATGTTGAGGAGTGAGAAGGCCGGACGCTGAAGAGTGCCTGCCGGAGATACTGGTCCCGGCGAGAGTGGAGATTCCTGATAACTTCCAGTCATGGGGTAGCTGAAGTTTGAATGAATAACACTAAAGTTCTACTAAACACATTTTCGCAAAACAATAGCCAATACATAATGGGACGTAAAAATTTATTGCAACATGTTTCGCTAACATTGAGCATAGTCAGCATTTGTAAATACATTTTAGAGCATAGACAGGGTGGGTGTCAAAATATTTTCGCCCGTTTTTAATATTGAAAACAACACATTTTATTTTTTGTTGTTGTACAGAACTGTAATAACAAAATAAATCAGTACGTGCGAAACTGTTAAAATTGTTCTCTATTATGTTCAAAACAAGATCTCAAAGCGAACCAACACTACGACACACTTTTTGACATTGGTTGCAAATCGACTCTATCGATTTTCTCACCAATACATTTTGTCAGGAGTGGTTCTTGATTTCTCTGCATATACCAAATCTTTCAAAAGACCCCGCAGGAAAATGACTGGAGGAGATAAGTCGGGTGGCCGCGCAAGCCATTCAATAAGGCCTTGCCGACCAGTACACGGTTGATGTAAAAATGTTTATTTGTTGATGAATTAGAGAATAAATGGTTGTTTGTAGAATATTGAGGTAGTGTTCAGAATTGGCAGTCCAATCGACGAAAATGATTATCATATTTTCACCAAATGTTGCAGTTGCTGGTCGCCCAGATTGAGGTGCATCGTTGTTTACGAACGGTTTTATGTTTATGAATTGCACTGTATAAATATAAAAATTCCTAATTCACTAAGACGACGACTTTTTTCAGCTGAATTTGAGACCTATTGATAATAAATCCTTGCAGTCTTAGCAATTCTTTGTTCCTTATTCAGTCGAAAAGCCATTATTATCCAGAAACACAAAACTGTAAAATTAATACCTATAATACTGTTCGTAGCTTAGTGAATTGAGCTAATAAAATAATTTTTGAAATTATAGATTTTATTGACGCAACTATCATTTAACTTAAAATCGGGTGAATTCGTTTTGAACACCTTGGTATGTATAGGTATCTACTGTGAAGATCAAAATGTTATAAAAAATGTACTACAGTACTTAAAATCTTTAAAAAGGTAAACGCCCCATCACTGTTTGACCTTATTTGTCACTTTTAGTTAGCAACTTTCAAATTTGAAATAAAATGGAATATATTCATGTCTGTATCTATTGTATACGAATTATATCAATCTATTTTAACATTATTTAAATATATATTTTGCACGCTCATTTCATTTTCCAAGCATTTAGCCTTCAAATCATGACTGGCAATAAATTTCAATATTCAGAGATCAAATACTGTTTTCAAATATTAATTAATGGATATACAAATCACTACCTTTTCTTTAAATGCATAAAAGGGGTTTTGTCTCTCATTCTAGTAAACTTCTCCATATCGTCAATAAGACAGCGTACGCCTTCTACCAACTAAAAACGAGAAAAGAGGAATCATTAAAGACTTTATCAGGCGAACATTTCTTTCAACATCAAACTCACATTCATGGTGTCCTCTGAGATTGGTTCAAAGTCACACTTCTCATAAGTTTCACTTTGTTCAAACTGGAAAGTAAACACATTCATCATGAAATATCCATTTTGTCGTTTCAGAGGGGTTTGTTATACGTTAAAGAAAGATGAATTTTACTTCAGCAAGTGCGGCCTTGACTCTTGTCAGCCATTGGTCAAGAAGCAGTCGATCTTCTTCGACCTTGAACTGCAATTGCATCCTTTCCTCTTGCCACATTCGACGCTCACGTTCGATTGAGTCTTCGTATTCTTCCAGACGAGCCTGATAAGCTTCAACTTGATTACGAGCGGACTCGACCTGGAAGTAGATGAACTCTCTCTCACTTTCACTTTCGATTCACAATTAAATATATTTTTTGCAAAAAAAATAAAATCTGCATGTTACTTTCATAATTCATTTTATTAAAATGATGCTCATAATCAATACTGCTAAAACGATGGAACCGAGACAAATTTATAGTAAATACCATGTGGTTTAACGTTCTTTTAATCAATGTGTAGCAATATTTAATAATTACATTACGTCCCTGTTACTAGTATTTACCACTATCTTCCCAACGGTTCATACAAGAAAAGCAGCATACATTACATAAATGCACAAACAATTTGAGACTCGTGGCATTTAAAAGGAGTTTTGTAAACGAATCGGATTTATTCCGCTTTATTTCTGTGTGTTCATTTCCTTTGAAGTGAGAACAAACACCCTTGAGGCTTTGCTTGTCAATACTGTGCTATTGTATGTTGGTCATTAACCTCAGAACAATCCTGCAGAGAAAGCACAGGTGCGAAAGACTAAGAAATTATATGCATGTATGTCATACAGTTTGGTAAAGAAAAAAGGAATTGATAGATACACCATTTTTAAAGAGTAAAAACATTACAAAGGTGTACGTGAGGGTATAAAATAAATTACAAACTAATCTTTTTGTAACAAGCTGCACTTGACCATGATTATAATTCATTCAACTAAGCAATCTGGATAAACATATTCCGTTAGACAAACACCATCTTGAAGTTACTGCAATCCTTTTGAAAGATTATAACTTTCCAGATTTCACATAACACTGAACGTATGCTTTCGGAGCGAAATTAAATGATTTTTCTTTACGAAATGCAGAGAATTCTTCTTATAAAACAACTTAGACCAACTTTAGAAAATAAGAAGTAACTATTTTGGTTTGCCAGAGAGGAAAAAACGATTCGGTAAGTATATAGAAGTTGTATTAACTGAAATAAAAATTTTGGAGAAAAAGAGAGAGAGATTGCTCTAAATATACAATAAATATACTGTATATAAGAAATTCCCTTTCATAGACCAGTAGGGGTATCGTGAACAACAAACTATCATTCTAAATGGTTGCTACTGGACGACTGGTAGAACATCAAAATAGAAAGAGACAATGTCATTTACCTGAAGACACTGTTGCCTTAAGTGGTCCAATTGTCTTTCTAGTCGGAGTCGCGTACCATCGGCAGCTTTGAGAAGGTCCTGCTTTTCCATGGTCCATTTGTTCTCACGTTCACTAACATCTGAACGGAGTTTATTCAAAGCCTTTTCAGCAGAGTCTAAACGAAACCGATACTCGTTCCGCTCTCGATCCCATGCCGCTTCGGCCGCTTTCATTGGCGACTTTGATCGGCCAAATCGCTTAGGGGCTTTCTCCTTTTCCTCGTAGTAGTTGAGTCTGGCCTGAAAAGCGGTTAAACGAAACCAATTTAAAAAAATTACTATTTTACTTGATTAAGCTTATAAAAACATATATGTGGTCGGTTTTGATGTACGGATGTGAGGCTTGGACAATTACGAAGAATATGGAGAGAAGAATAGAGGCCACCGAAATGTGGGCATTGCGAAAGATGGTGAAAGTGAAGTGGTACCAAAAGGTCAGTAACGAGAGGGTCCTAGTGATAACAGTTTCAAAACAAGAGCTCCTGAAAAACATCAAAACAATAAAATTGCAATTCTGTGGTCACATTCTGAGACACGAGTCGAGAGAAAAGGACGTGATAACCGGAAGAATCAAAGGTACAAGAAGCAGAGGAAGACCAAGAAGAACGTGGATGGACGACATCAAGGAATGGACTGGATGGACGATGGAGAAGGTGGCAAGACAATCGCAAAACCGAAGGAAATGGAAAACCGTGATCTCCAACCTCCGCAAGGAGAAGGAACGCCTGACGAGAAAAATACTACTGAAATTCTCAGCAATTTCAGTTTCAGGTTTCAGTTTCAATTTCAGTTTCTAACTGCAAAGAAGATGAATCAATATTTTCTCGAAATGATTGCAAAAAGCGGCGTCATTTGCATAAATGCACTAAGTCAAGAATATAGCGTGTAACTTGATGAGTTAGATAATCCTATAACAAAGACTACCAGACTATCACGACGGTAAACTATACATTTTTATTTAATTAATTAATTTATTTATTGCTTTATGATAAAATCATCACAGCAAATAGTACAGAGAAAAACAGAATCGGAAAACGAATTTTCTAATAAAAAATATTTTCAGTCTTTGTTTGAGAATCGCAAAAGAGTCTGAGGAACGAACAACAGGAAAGCAATGAGTTCTAGAAACGGGGACCAGCAATACAAAAAGTGCGTTCGCCCATGCCAGATGAGCATCTTGGAACGTAGAGATTTCCAAACGAGTCAGAGCATAGATCAGATCGCCTTTCAGATGAATTGGCAGAGAGCGGAATAATCAGACTGGAGAGGTACGGTGGAGCCATTTGAAAACCATTAGCCAGATTTTTAAACGTACACGATCATCAAATTTAAGCCAATGCAGATCACGTAGAATCGGAGTAGTGTGACATGATCTTATTGAATTGGTGACAAGACGAGCGGCGCAGCGTTCAACACCATCTGTCAGCCTTGGGCTATTCAATAATACCAACAATGTATCCCTTGATAACCAAATAGACAATATTAAATGATGTTTTGCAGGTGCTCTTTGGCCGTCCTTA
>JAUYWV010129134.1:0-11224 GCA_032274565.1 Nematoplana nigrocapitula
CATGGCAATGTAACATGTCAGACTGCTATCATAACAGCGCTAAGGACGGCCAAAGAGCACCTGCAAAACATCATTTATTATTGCCTATTTGGTTATCAAGGAATACATTGTTGGTATCCTTGAATAGCCCAAGGCTGGTGTGTTGCTTGCGCGATGGTAGCCGGCCGCTGCGAGCATCGCTCACTAAGCTCTGTTGCTTTTTGTCGTCTCGCCAAGCTGTTTGTACCTGTATATAACCCTCGCTTGTACACACCCACAATATACACGTTTTCTGTTAGCGAGAGCGACTTCTCTGTCTTCGTCGTTTCGCTAAAGATTATTATTATATTTTAATCAATAAAGAAAACCAGCGATTCAAGTCG
The DNA here is from genome assembly GCA_032274565.1 of Nematoplana nigrocapitula. Lineage (NCBI taxonomy): Eukaryota > Metazoa > Platyhelminthes > Proseriata > Nematoplanidae > Nematoplana > Nematoplana nigrocapitula. Next base: position 363 of record JAUYWV010129134.1, read on the forward strand.
ACCAGAACTGGTTGGTGGATGACTGCAGGTCTACAAAGAGCGACTGGTAGATCGTCTGGTTGATAAAAATCCAAATAGCTAGAACTGCCGAACGACGTGGAGGCAGTTGCATATGTGTGTGACATATAAATGCACAACAGAAGGGACTCTACCGGTCGACGACATCTGTCGGAAATTATTGCACAAAGCGAGGGCAATGCTGTCAACTCAAGTTGACGTGCGGTTGTATGCTCTCGGGGGTTAGTAAGGCTGTATATTAGCTATCGTCCTCGCCAAAGCAGCGCATCCCCTTTCAGTGCATGGAGCGTCTAATCTCGCTGACAACGAATGAACTCTATCTATCGGGTGCTCTGCCTCTGTCAAGCAGGTGTTCACGTTTATGACATCCATTTTCTCCACTACGCTACGTTCGATTTTCTGCTTTTATTTTTTAGCTTTTTATATGCATCTGCATTTAATTATGTTAGCATGATTTTTCTTGGCCGTCCTCGTCCACATTTTTCACGAAATCGTCCTTAAATGATCGTTTTCATTAAGTTATTTTTCTTAAGATGTGATCTATCCATTTCTTCTTTCGCTTCAAAATAGTCTGAAGTAAATTACGTCTTTCTTTTATCTCGTCTAATATGGCTTCGTTGGTTTTCCGTAAATTGATATTCTCTGCATTCGTCTCCACATCCACTTTCTTGGAGTGTCCATGTTTCTGATCCATACAGGGCTACACTCCATATTATTGATTTGACAATTTTCTTCTTAGTTTCTATGTTTAACCCTTTGGTGAGCAATTCTCTTCGTTTGGTAAAGGCTTGCTTAGCCATAGAATTCTTGTTTTTATTTCCTCATGATGGCATCTACCATCCGATGTGATAATTGCAACTAGGTATTTGAAGCTTTTCACTCGTTCTATTTCTTTATATTCAAATTTTAGGTTATATCTTATAATTTCCCAAATTTGAGGACAGCATTATTTTTGTTTCGTTCATATTTATTTTCATATTGTAGTTTGAAGCTGTGCTATTCATAAAATAAATAAATAAAGCATTTATTTTACTAGAATGGGAATCAAGACAGTTTAAATAGATGCAGTAAGAACAAAGAACAAATGGTAGGAGGAACAAATAACATGAGTCGACTATGAGAATGATTATAATGTAGGGTCATAAACGGAATGAAAGAGGACTCCTATTTCGTTGTAAGAACAGGATTTGACCACTGGGCAAAAAGGGAGGCATGAGGTCATAACGAACATGGGATCCGTCCGCGAGGGCCATCTTGAACAGTCTAACAGTCTGGGTAAGCCTTCTCTCATCCGGGCCAGGCAGGACATTGTATGCGCATAGTACACCGCAGATATATTACGGTGAGAACGGAAACACTAGTCTCTGAATACTCTTCCGGTCTTCAATTCGGATTGAACTGACGTGAACAGAGGAATAACCATAGTCCAATAGAGTGCGAAATATAAAGATTCACTAAGTCCATTTTCTTCACCAGTGGCTTCAATAAACGAAAGAGATAAATACTCCGATTTGCCTTCTAGTTTGATGCACTGATTGATGAAAGTGGACCAACGTAAAGCATTTGTAATGTGGATACCTAGAATCTTTAGTGCCTGGTCTTCGCGGAACTGAGTAAGGCAATTGAAGTCAAATTTAACCTTGCTTTTTGATATCTGAATACGAGACGTTGTTGCAGTGTTTAGGTTTATCCGGTTTGAAGAACACCTGTTTTTGTATATTACAATAACAATATGTTGTTCAATAGTGTTTGTAGTCCCTTTGCTATATCTGCAGTCAATGATTGATCATCTGCCAATCTTCTATTTTCTAATGAGTTCACACCCCTGCTTTTATTCCTTCTTCTATATGAAATCAATAAGTTTAATAAAGCGGATCTTCTCACATTGGTGAAATCGATCCGTCGTGATTCGGGGACACTTGGTAATGGATCTCCATCAAGCAGTCGAAATAATTGAATTAAGAGAGCATCCGTCGTTACTGAGCAGACGAATAGGGCATCCAACTCGAGCGCCAACAGAGGTCAAATAATCTAACCACCACCTCTACTGACTCAGTTCTGTCACAAGCGTCTTTCGCCACGAAAAAAAGAGACTCCAAGCAGTGTTCACAACCAAAACAACTCGGGACAACGGACTTTGAAAAAAACAAGGACACTCCGAAGAATCACCCGACAACACGAAAGTGTACTACAGGCCCGACATATTTGCGAAGCGAACCGATGGAAAACACACGCATCTACCAACCATTCCTGGAGACAAAGAAATCCAAGGCAGACTGCAATGTTGCACTATGCAGTGGGAGAAAACAAACGGCATATCTACATTTAAAATATTTTTAATTCTAATTTTAATGTCACAAGTAGGATTACTATATTACTATAATAAGGAATTTGATTCTGTAGTATATTGATTTAGCATCGCAGCAATCTCCATTCTCCTACGTAGTTGATTCATTTCGCATTGCAATCAATAATCGCTTATTCTGCAGAATTCAAATTTATCAATCGGCACTGCAGAATTCAAATTCCTGCAGCATATTGATTTAGCATCGCAGCAGAAACATGGTTTTTAGGGGCATTTTCTGCTGTGGGCCTCAAAATTATAAATTTTGCATCTCGTGGCTATTTTTCCCATGTTACCCATTGGCGTAGCATTTTTTGAGTCATCAAGCAAGCAAATCCGTCAAGAGAGTTGGGAGAAAAATATCGGTCAGACATACATAAATACCCACATTTCTATAATTATAGATAGGATATCGACTTTGAATTTAGACGTGCCAGACGAACATACTGTACATACATACATAGAGACCCGCCTTTATCGAGATGAGAGGACGCATCCCAAAACTGCCCATTTGTCTGCAGATATTGTTCAGGTCATAAATGTTGAATACAGTTACAGCTAGAGCGGAAGCTTTATAAATACGGGCCTTAAATTAATTTATTCAGCATTGCTACATGCTATACTAATAATATGTGAAAATAAAAACTTCATCAGAATTGACAGCTGAAGAGAATAAACACCTAATTTATTTGTACTAATTATGTAAAATAGAAATATTTCCGCAAAAATGTTCAAGATTTATATTGTTGGTTAAAAGAAAAAATATTTAAACATTCCTGTCCAACTCAAAATAGACCATTAACATACGGCGGATTTCAAATCCGCATATCTTCTATCTACATAGAAGCCTGACTACCTCAACCATTTTATCACGACATTCTGAAACAACTAAAATCCATATCAAATTTCTGAGAAGTGACTTTGAACATTTTATAGTGATGCAAGGACGCATCGAAAATTCAGTTCCTTGAGACATGCTGATGGAACTAACCTGGAGTGACGTTTAAATTCTCCGTAGTCATTGGATAATGGTCGAATCTCCCAGTCTTTTCTCCTCCACTGTCTACGCAGTTGAAATAGAAGGACGATCCACTCCCCCCAGCAGCGTTCCCAGCAGCAGCCGCCATTGGTGATAGCACGCGGAAGTCGTCGTTGAGATCCAGCACATTGGCCAAAGGACTTTTTGAGACTCCACCGCTTCCACCAGTCTCTTTTGCGACACCGTCAACATCGTTGATACGACTCATTGCAGCAGCCGTTGCCAATAACGTGGCACGTTTCCGACTACTGCTGCGATTGTCGGAATCTCTCTTTAGCTTCGACCTCTGCGAATCCTTTTTGGGCCTGCAGAATGTCGAATAGCGATCGATATCTTCCATAGCTGCTTCGAGCGTGGCGTCCCTAGCAACCAGATGGGGCGGTCTCATGCGTAGCAGCTGGGCCAGCCAGGTGTTAATAAATTTGGTAATCTGATGCCAAAATAGGTATGATGGGGTTACCAACACAACCTACACATCAGTTAGATAAATACCCAATGCATCAGTCATACTTTAAATATAGAAGAGTGCAAGCTACATGACAAACGACCCTAAGCTTTTTTATAAAGCTCAGGAAATGAAAAATAATTAGAAATGAAGAAATATGTCTACGCAATTCTAAACATTTCTGGTCACTCAAACGTTTACCTTCCAGTCTGGCTTAGGTTGTCGTATTTCAATTTCATTTGTTTTATACTACTATATTATTAGATAGTACTGTAGGTACAATAAGTAGTAAATACATTTTCAATTTTATGTGTAAGTGCATAAAATGTTTACAGCTTTATCAAACGTAAAGTGGTGGGCATATTCTTTGCATTTCCTGACCATACCTGCCATTTTAACATGCAGCCTGAAAGCAAAACATGTATATTATATGCAATAGTAAACTGGGGCCGGACCGGAAAAAATTATTAACAAAAGATAAGTTGCAATTCTAATATGGCTGTAAGTCACTTAGTCAATTTCATTCAATTCAGATTTTCTCTGAATCCAAACTGTTCGTTTATAATTATGTTAAATCTCTCTAAATAATTGGTGACTTTACTTTTCATTAGGCATTCTACAATTTTTGATGAAGAGGGAAGTATAGAGATTGGTCTATAGTTTTTTTTGCAAGTGATTTAGATCCTGATTTATGTATGGATATTATTTTCGCCACTTTAAGAGAGTCTGGAAAAATTCCCTGAGTGAAAGATTTGTTTAAATAAGTTAGCTAATGGCTTTTTGATTTCCTCTTTTATTAAGTTAAAAGCTATATTTGGTAGGTTATCTATACCACAGGACAATTTGTCTGGGAGTAAATTTATTGTTTTATCTATTTCTTCTATAGTGAATGCTGTTATAAACATAGAATTTGGTTGGTACTTGGTATATTTTTTAAAAATTGAAATTGTTTCTTCACTTTTAAAGGTTTTGAAATTAAATTGTCTTTACAAAATTCTAATTTTTTTCCAGCTCATTTGGTCTTTTTATTTTCCAGAACGATACAATATGACAGGCAGAAGTGCACACTTTCCGTACTTGATGTACGGAATAACTACAAACTGATTAACTATTATACTGTCAAATAAAACAACACCAGAACTAATTTAATGATGCAGGAATTTATTTATTTTAAAGAACATATACAAAGATACAAACTTTAAAATTGGTTTACATAAGTAATCGGTACTTTGATTCTTCTCTGCATTTAAGTAAATAATGAATTACATAATAAAATTTATTGCAAAGCATCATATACTACAAGATCTCTCCTTGACATAGGTTACGTAGAAAGTAGGTAGGAATTCACCACATACGTTATGTACTCATCATGCTTCGGTCTTCATCTTAGCCATTGTAAAACTGACAAGTTGGAAATTGTTGAAATTTGACTATTTTAAAATAATCAGTACTCTATCAGGATCCGTAGAGTGAACAGCAAATACCGCATGGTTTGGTAGTGTCCAGTTTGATTTGCTCCAAATGCGGTAGCATTGCTATTAGATCAATATGGTATTCCTCGTCTTCTAATGCATTGTAAATCATAAATTTCACTTGAGTCTCCTGTGCAGCGAATGTAGTAAAGTAATGAAAAAAGTACAGCTTGGTGTCATCGTCCACTTCGTCCTCACCCTCTTCACTGGCGACTATTTCAGTAACATCCGGAAGAGACACTTCCAAGTCAAGCAGGTTGAAACTCTCAATGTGGATACCCCTTGCGGCGGCGTTCTGGCGCAGTCGAATAACTAAGATGAAGCCCCAAAAGTTGACCTCATCCGAGGTCATCTCTGGCGGCCGACTAACAGTGAGACCCACTTCAACGTCGTCGTTCACCACCGTCCACTCTTCGGGCATCCCATTGAAGGCGGCCACGTCGTGGAAATCCCTGCAATACTGTTGATTCAACTCGTAACCACAGCGAATTCGGTCGGCAAAATCGGTCATCCAATGAACTACGGAATCGGCACATTTGAACATGGCGCAGCTGTGCTTCCCTTCATTCAGCTGGTCTAAGTACCGATGGCCGTGGTTGTGAACTACCACTGTGCCCTCTTGAAGTCCCAGAATGTTGTCTTTCATCGCTATCTGATAAAAACCGATCCCGGACCTTCCGTCATCGAGTCGAAATGAGGCGATAGACGCCAACCCGACCGTCTGGTCCCAAAATGTGTGATCTGTAAGATCATCCGGTCTTTTTGCCATCGTTCCAAACGATCTGTACATGTGCTTAATGATCTGACGCTTGTTCGCAAGAAAATGAAAGGCGGTTTTCTGGATGACAAATCTTCCGTGGAAAACAACCCACGGATGTTCTCTGGTCGGTCCGAAGACGTGGTTGATATGATTGAGACAGCGGATTTCAGGAGGGAATTGGTCTTCTTTGGTTTCCTCGCTATAGCTTGTCATGAATGCTTTCAAAATCGTTTTGCGTCGGTTAAGAAATGGATAGTCGGTTTGATTGATATAGCACCAGAGTGGAAAAAGCGTCTTGAAATGATCGATATACTTCCCATGGAGTGATACCGCTTTTTTAAAGAACTCAAACGAGGTCATGTCCCGATATGAGTTTTCAACAGCCAAATTCAGGGGCCAGTGTTTTTTGCATAAATTAGACCAAATTGATTCACTTTCTAGAAGATTCCGTCGAATGGGGATAACCACAGGGTGGATTTCAAAAGATCTTGCCAACTCATGTACGATAAAGTTTGTTGGTACACAATATTGTTCATTTTGATTGCACTGATATGTTTTGAATATCTCAGATGTACTCCTTTTATAAGCAGTTGTACTAGTAGATATCACTGAGTATCAGCACACTTCCTTTGATACTAATAGATTCGAATGATATGCATATTGATATCGCATAATGATTCATTGTATAATCGGTGGATCGAGTGATACCACTGTGAATTGAAGAAAAAAACAAGAACTATCGATTAATTATACCAACATCAAATAATGGAAAGAACAGGGAAAACACTGGTATACGCGAGTTACCTACCACAAAAGATGGCAAAAACAAATAGAACACAAATTAACAGAGGGGACACAACAAGAAGAAATAAACGATTGGTCAGGTTACTATTAGGGTTCGCACCATTGGCCCCCGAAAAATCAAGGCTTTTTCAAGTCTTTCAAATCACCATTTTCAAGCTCATAATTCATGTTCTTATTTATCGGCCAACTGCTTCAGGAAGGAAGGAAGTCCATGGGCATACTTTATGTTTTGCGACTTTTCCTAATTATATGATACCCAATGATACTTTAATACATAAATAGTATTAAACTAGGTGTCGCCCATATATTTAAGATAAGAACTATACACAAAGTAAGCATACCTAACAATTATTGAGTCACTTAATTTATTTTCTCGGAGATGGATTGAAGTAGAATTGTTTTGTCTTTGGCAGCTCTCCGAAACGCATTTGACTGGCAGATGCTGAGTTTACTGTCACCAGTCGATTCCGACTCCTCAGCAAACCTGTCCGCATCTCCAAGCAGATTCTTCCACTCCACCTCGGCTCTTCGTTTCTTCCTCTTTATCTCTTCCAATTCTTGTGACTCTTCATTCTTTCGTATCTGACGACCCTCAGCCTCCTCCTTCTCCTTCATTTCTCTATAGTGCATTTGTAGCCGGGACTTGGCTGCAGCAGCGGAAAGTAGCAATGTTAACAATTTCAATGCCTCCAACATAGATTACATGGTTGTGAATGAATGCATCGCTTGGACACCAAAGATTTGGCAGAAAGATTAACACAGGTTATTTCCTTGTTAAGGGATAAACCTGTCTCAACAGTAGCTTGGCCGTGAGAGAGCACTAAAACCTTTCGGACCACGTCCCACAACTCCTTCTTTCCAGGGTTGTCAATTAGGCGATCAGACAGGAAAGTAACCAGCTGAGTTTGTCCTGGTACAAAATCTTCAAATGCCTGTTTGTCCGACGGGTTTGTCCTGACATCTTTCCGAAAGTCAAGAAACTGACGTTTCACAATATCACAATTGTCGTCTTCCGCCCATTTTGCCTCGTTTATGGTTCGCAGCACAGAAGTGATTTGATTGCTGGCATTTTTCTCTGAATCCAGTAGGATGAAAGATGGAGCCAGGCATACAAGATTACGGCAGAGGCTATAGCAGAGAGAATATTTCTCTTTGATCTAATTGATAACAGCAACAAGAAATGCTCTCGTCTCCATCCGAAGTTCTCGCACTTGGCGTTCAGATAGGAGTTGCTTAGGCTTGAGAGATGCCATTGTTTTTAGAAGCGGGAAAGACAAAGTCGATTGTAAAGATTTGGTTCAGGTTATTCGAATCGAGTAATCCATCTCCAAACTTCTGGGGAGTGGTTGCAGCTTCAAGAGAGTCACTAGTCATGAAACGAGACATAAGATTCTACATCTTTTAGATCGTCAGCAAGAAATGGAAACATAGGGTGATCAGCTTGGTGTTTGACAAGGAAAAGTTCCACCTCGTTAGCAACTGAAACGAAGATGTCCACCTGAGGAACAATTATTTCAGACTTCTCTAGCTCATAAAGAGTCTTGAATGATTAAAGCTTCAGTACTGAGCTTTTTGTATTTGCCTTTCTGATCACCTGAAGATAATACAATGACGAGAGGAAACGTTCGACATCCCAACTATCTGCAGAGTGTTCGTCACGGAAGGCATTGTGGAGGACGTGGAGTCCACAACTACCAACATTAAGAATTGTTTAACCCCAGTCGTCCTCAATACGTTTGTTTAACTTTCCATGAAGAGCCCAATTCACATTGGGACCATCCATTGAGACTTGCAAAACCCCTTTCAGTCGAAAGCGCTCGCATGCTCCCCATAAGGCCTCCAGCAAATCATCTGCCATTCCTTTTCCCAAGAAAACAGCGGTAAAATATTTGGTTGTGACTTCACCATTTTCCCCAAAACGGATGAACATATCCATTTTCTTCTTTTATAGATCTTTGTTGTGTATTTCCCCAAACAGAAGCACATAGTATTTCTCCTTCTGTGCCGCCTTCAAGAGTAGAGATGCAAAATGTGGTGCAATACCAAATGTTGCCAGGTATCTGCATTTCGTTTCACCACAGGACATGTTCTGAGCGATTTTGATGTCTGGAACCATACTTCGGAAGTGAGGAACTATGTCCTCACAACTTCTACTGGAATAATGAGAAGAAACCGATTTGAGGACCCACATTACTTCTCCTTTCGCAACATACTGTAGATTGAAGAACCTGCTGAAGGGAGTTTAGATGATGCAGACATTGGTGCAGACAGGATGGAGGAAGCAGATGATGTAATATAAGACGTGACGACACAAAACATGAAAACAATGAAATTCAATAAATTGTAAACATGATGTTGAGAATGGTAAAATATAAGAAGTTGAAAAAATTCTTAGATTTATTTTCTTGAAAATAGTGCCATTCAATAAATTGTTTTTTTTAAATGCTGAAATTCAAGGCTTTTCCAGGCATTTTTTCATGGTTTCCCATTGCCCAAGGCTTTTCAAGACGAGCTCAAAATTCAAGGATTTAAAGATCGGTGCGAACCTGTGGCACTCATACAAAATAAAAAAATCATAGTACCATTTAAAGTGTGGGTAGCCAAAATTGCAGCACTCTCCGATTGATGGTTTAGGAGGAGATAGCGAAAACACACAGAAAATGTTGAGAAGCCCTCCATGTTGACACATTTTGAGGACAGAGTGCTGTTCATAACAAGGTGAATGTAGAAATACCAAAAACAACCTAACTGAAATCATTCGGAAAAGAAGAAACCGACCGTGTGACAGCAGAACTGTACAAGCAATGTGACATCTTTATTTACTACGACGGCAGGTGGAGATGTGCCAACGACTCCTGAGAGACCTCCAACGGAAAAAGGTTTATGGTTCTGATTGCTACAAATTATGAAGGACTCAACTACTTCAAAGTACATCCCCAATATCATCAATCTGTCACTTGAAAACATATTGCAATTTGTTTAGGAGGAGGCATTTTCTACCTACAAATTGAAACAAAGCGGAGTCATTTAACGGGGAAATGCAATAATCCAACATGACACATGCATCATTTTCTCCAAGAAAGCTGTCATCCTTCCAAAAGCTCCCTACTCTCCCAATACAAATATCTATAATCGTCTTATATTTCTAAATCTCGATTGTAGAGGCATGAAATCAATATCTGGGATAAAAGATCACTGGAAATCTACCTCTCCGAACCTTGGACTGAGTCGCACTAGGGTGGCCCTGACGAAATGAGAGTTCGAGGAGATGAAGGCTCACTAGCAGGAGGTGATTCCTCATCAGGGATTGTCTGTATTAACTCTATGCAGGCTAGTTCGGTCTACCAGTTCATTGAGTGAGGTCACAATAGGGCTTAAGAAAAAGCTTAGTCTTAATCCACCAACATTTATGAATTTATTTTGGCTCAAGTTTTTTCTTAAGCCCGATTGTAACCGCACTCTTAAAAAAATTATATAAAAATTTGTTAGCTATGACATCAAATATATCAATAAAATGCTTCTCTCACTTAAAATGCTCCAATATAATTAATGCTTCATGTGTCAGAAATTTTGAATAACTTGATCAGCACTACTTTTATGGAAAAATTCATTTTCCTGTTCTTCGCAAATAAATATTTGCTTTCAAAGTAATTGAATGGTGCATAAAATGTTTTATTAACATATTTTAATAAAGTATAATCATAAATATGTTAATTTTTTAATTGATAATTTTTAAAAAATAACTAAAAATACATTAATTCATTAAATCTATTACATTATTATACAAAATAATTTATTATGAAATAAATAATTTGACTAAAAAATATCTAAATTAATATAAAGCTAAATTATTTATGTTGCATACTGTTGACAAAAATTTTCACATTTCGCAGTCTTTACCATGGTCTGTCTGTCTGTCTCATTCCCGGTCGGGGGGGCGCGTCAGCACCCCGATCCCCCTGAGGAACGACAGCACTCGG
>JAUYWV010129145.1:0-27993 GCA_032274565.1 Nematoplana nigrocapitula
TGCGTCGAGGAGCTCTGTCCCCACAAATGTGACAAAGCCAATGGCCCTCCTCTAAGCGAGTCCGACTGAATCCACTGTATTCCTGCTTCTTATGGCACAGTCAGCAACGCACCGAAGAGAGGCTACTCCCCGCCTTAGGCCAACGCCACAAGCAGAGCACACCTCCCTCGCAGGGCCCGGATTCTCCTCCACATCTCCAGACAGGAGGAGTCTCTGGGAGCTGTATTCTGGATTACAACTCCAGAGACCAAAAGCCCACCCCCGGACGGGGGGGGGGGGTTCGTACCTGAGTGGTCCGTGACGATGGAGGTCCGGTCATACGGGAAACCTCGTACTCCCCATCGGGGAGCGACGCCCGACGCCGTGTGAAGGCGTTTCCCAAGTCGGGCTAATGCGGTTGGTTCTACGGCCGGTTATACGGTTCGTGCGTATAATACATTAGCACCCCTTTGCCTGTGTAAATAAAAACTTTATGCATCAAAAAGTCCATGCGAGGACTTTTCCTCCTATGCAGGTACTCTCGCATTGATAAAATCTTTTAAATCGACGAGAAATTACCTATTTGATCATTGTAAAGTTGGACATACAGAATAAATTATTCGAATACAAGGTTATTCGTGGGTACATTTGGAGCTCCAATAAGTGTATGGTCTGGTACTGATGATTAATCATGCTATACTTCGACCAAATGGTACACACTTGACGCCACATTTTTCTTTTCATTTAAGTAATGAAAATATTGAAGTTTTTTTCCCTAGTTGGTCTTTCGAGTTCTTAAAGTTTAGCTATTTTTCACTACTTTTAATGGGTTTCACCAATCCATTATTTCTTGAGCGCTTCTTTTCGTCATCACACCTGCCATCTCACATAATATATATGCAATATTTAAGCTTGTGCATAAATATTGTTTATCGATTTGAATTTTGAATTGATGCTACTGTCCTATCCAATCCAAAAGAGTCGTCCGCCTTGTTGGCTACTGTATGGCATGTTAGATATGCAATACGAATAAAGCTTACTCTTGTCAACTTGAAAAGCTTAAATTGGCGTCGTCGACATGCATGAATAAAAATTCTTTTTAAAAGTACTACTTTTCCCAAATCGCGAAAATAATCACACTCTCTTTCTCTCCATTTTCTTTTCCTAAAAATTATTTTTCTCCCAATTGATATAGCAGTTTTAATAGATGCCAGCTGGTATACCCGGCAGGGTACGGGAGGAAATGAAAGCTTCTTGGCTGATAATTATACGCTCGCCAGGTTGTTGAGGAAATGTAAACTTGCCGACCAATAACAAGGAATTTTCTCTTGGTGTATAGTATCAGCGCCCAATGGGCGGAAACAAAATCGTGCAGAAAAAGTGCTACTCTCTACCATCGATCAACCGTCAACGTAACCAACAACAGCTAACAGCAGATAAAATAACACACTCTATCTGCTAGATTCAAATTCGCCATTGAGAGCCTCAATATATATGATTTGTGTAGCATTACAGCAATTGACTACTACATAATTCAAAATTCCAACTCAATAGTGTCGATTATTAAGTTCAGCAATGTAAACTATTTTTTAAAGGAGGGGGTCGTAGTGGGGACCGATCTCATGCAATGATTTTCAGCCGAATCCTAGCTGACATATCATTCATTCACTTGCCGTTTAAATGGTTACTTCTTGTTTACTATTTTATTAGTTTTCAGAAATCGATCGATAAACAGACATACTAAACGATTGTCATTTTAATAATTGAATGATAAATGTAGACCTTTCCAACATAAGTATTGAACTGTTTAGCTTAGACAACAACATAACAGCGTGTTTCTGACTTGCGTCTCCGCAAAATTGTTCAGTTATATTGACATTGCAACAATACATATATTTTACATAATTTCAATTTCAGCCATATAAAGTGTAAATAATAATGAAGGGTTGCACTATATATGTTGCCTAAAGCTTTTACTATATATATGACATCCCAAATAATGTTTTCTGGTTTCTAGTATGTACATTAATTTTTGGAGCTAACCGGAAGCAGCTTCATTGCGGTTAACTTTTCCATCAAACCTACTATTTGACTTCTTGACAATTGGATATGGATCACAAAAGGAGGGAAATAATTGTGTATAATGCGCGTTGAAATGTTTGATACTTATCGAAATTGATCGCCTAATTGACGATTATCAGAGTCATCGAGATAAGCTTTCTCGGAGCAATTCAATTCAATTAGCTATATAGGTAAACGATGCGATGCACGCGTTGGAGAAAGAGCTGACTATAGCTGAGTGGAAATCAGATATGACTTCGCTTCCTAATAGAGAACTTAATTTTTGTGAGCGGCTGAGAGTGACTGGAACTTTTCAGAAGGTTGTTTCACCACCAAATCAATAAATTTAATATTTTTAGATGCTGTAATGTAAACTCATCTGTTTTAATTACTGATTTGTTTTTTTATTAATTCGATACACGTTTTAGTCCACCTTATGCCTATCTTTATAGTAATTTAAACATATTTTATAAGTTACTTTCCTAGACCCGCTCAGATGCTATACAATGTAATTTGTCATATCTAAATCGGAAAATTCCAGTCAGATATATACTGCAGACTTATCGTTATCAACTACAGTAACTTCGTTGCGCAGATAACACTCAATCCATTATTCCCATAGAAATCGGATTGCGCGTCACAGCTATTTTAATTTTATATATTGAGAACAACAGTGGGGAGAGAAGACATCCTTGTCGTACTCCTTGTCCAATCACTGCTGGTTCTGATACTTCATTTTCTATCCAGATGGTAGCATTTTCATTAATATATAGATCTTGAATAAGTCTTCTATACTTCCAGTCTATCCCGATAAGTTTGAGTGTATTCATTAAGATTTTCCAGTTGACTCGGCCGAACGCTTTCTCAAAGTAACATATGTATAGATTATTGTCAAATTCCAGGCTTCTTTCTATAAGTGTTCTTTGTGTTCCAATTGCTTCCCTCGTACCGCAACCCTTCTTGAAGCCAAATTGATTTTCTCTTATGTATTAAAATAACTGTGACGCGCAATCCGATTACTATGGTTATTCCCTGCAACCAACCACTGTCTGCAGGTATCTTGTCTCAATATTTATCAACTTCAAGTCACGCCGCCATGTCATCACTAATTCAATTGTCTTCATCGTATTTATGTCCATTTCTACGATATGCCAAACCCAGTCAATGCTCACTGAAATTCTATTCCATTTCATTTCTCTCATGTTGCTATGGTGAATGATGACTCTTTTGTGTCAGCGATGATTTTTACTGTTAAACTGGCGGAGCATTTGCACCAAGAGCTCTGTTGTCAGAGACCATAACGTGAACAGATGGAGTCATGCGGTTGGTCCACTATACTCATTTCTGAGTCAGAAGATAAACTAAACAAACTACTTGACAAAGCAGTAGAAGAAAGGAATACGAGAGGTTTGACGATCCATTGCAAAAAGACAGAATGCATGGTCGTGAGTAAGTAGAAGGCAGTATGACCCCAGTGTGAGTTGAGGATCTGAGGAAACAAAATCAAGCAGGTCAAAAAGTTTAACTACCTAGGAAGACTGATAACAGGGAATTAGGAAGTGCGATGAAGATATTAGGAATATAATTGAAATGACAAAAGATGCATTCCAAAACTTAGGAAAGATACCCAAAAATCGGAAGCTATCGATGGATACCAAAATGAGAGAACTTGACTGCTATGTAACATTCATCCTTACCTACTGGTAGTGAATGTTGGACAATATCAACTGGAGAGAGAAGACTGGAAGCAATAGAAATGTGGTTCCTCAAGAAGGGCGGAAAGATAAAAATTAATAATAAAATACACATACTGTGTACGTCGGAAAGAGGCAGCTTCAATTCCTTGGGCACATAAAGAGAAAGAGAAGGCTCAGAAGATCAAACACTAACAGGTCGGATAGAGGGAAATAGGAATTTGAAATTGCCGATTTTAGTATCTTTTCTACAAGTTTCCGAATTATTTTAAATAAATTATTGGGGCCGTGACCGAGACTCCGCGCCTATAGCTCCGACGCCTATGCTATGTACAAGGAGTCAAGTCTACATTGCTGAAGACGTCATTGTAGAAAATTGGATGTTTACGCCTAGTTTGACACAGGAATGCGACATCCTCCTCGGCTCTATTCCAAATGGAAAATACGACTGATGCCTTTTTGTAAAAAAAAATGCGACGTCACGCACACGAGTCTACTGAAGGTCGGTACTGCTTATAACCATCAATCGTTCTTCACAAAAGGATGTAAAAAGTTTTAAATTCTTTCCAACTCTGTTGGATTTGACTCACTGTTTCCCACAGGCAACGGTTACAACACTGACCTTCCAGTACACTCCCCAGTTGACCAAACAGAATTCAGGTTTTCATTTGTAGATTTTCGTCTTACATTTTATGTTGATCGTAGAAGCTCATATTCCTCAATTCTTTTATCTTGAGTTGATTTCTGCTTTCCTCGATTTTATAACACATGATTTAGCCATAGGAACGCTGCATTTTCGCCAAAGCCTTTTCCTATCACTCAACTTCAGATTGATTAACGAGATCGCAATTATGGGATTTATCCGTATCGGTGTGATTTTGATATCGGCATCTCCCAGAAGCACGGGATTCTGTGCCATCCATTTATGTACTCTTCGTCCTCGTCAGATTGTCATACAAACAGACAGACAGACGAGAGTGCTCATAGTTCAGCTAGAGTTCCAATTTTCCACACATCCGTTTCCACTCGGTGGTTTTTTGTTTTACTTCCACGCACCTCATCAAGCCAACACCAACACGGCTCAAGTCAAAACCAAACAGGCAAACAAACACATACACACACACTCTCTCTCTCCATCTCTCACACACTCAAACACCACGGAACGAACAAGTTTGTGTGTTATCAACGTGTGCTTGCTACCTGTCATTTTCAACCACAGAGGAAGGGGAAACAGGGAATTTGAAAATACGAAAACTGTTTGCACAATATACGAAGATTTTTCAGCTGCTGGTGGTGCACCACAGATCGATCAATACGGGGAGACAGAAATTCCTCTTGTGTTGGCTGTGCGTTGCCCATCAGCGAGCGCTTCGCTGATCGATGTCAGTTGACCGATCGGGGTCGGCACAGGACGATCGTGCTTAACAAAAGAAAGTCCGTGATCGAGATGTCACCTTGGTTGAGACTTTTTAATCGGATTTTTTTGATAGTCAGAGAGCCAGAGAAAGACAGAAAAAGAAGAGGGAAGAGAGAGAGAGAGGGAGAGAACAGGGGCGCGGAGAAAACTGCCTGATACCAATCCGGATCGAACCTCAGATAGCAATCATTTAGTTGTTGGAAAATTGAATTAGTTCGGAGGGAGAGGTGTGGCCGAGGTGGCCGTAGTAGCCGTTGGGTCATTCAGCGACGTCAGTCGGATCAATAACTGTGAGAATGTTGTCGTCAATGAAGCGTATCTGCCCCCTAGGAACTAGTCGGGACGGCTTAGTGTGGAGGGCCTGCTATGGAGGAGGGAGTGGTGGATTGAGCGAGGGAAGTGAAGGGGGGTGGGGTGGAAGAGGCAAGATGAGGTTATTTCATCTTGAATGGCGATTCCCTCTCGCACTCGTTCGTTCACTGATTTCACTGTTCCTTCATAATTTCGCCTTTTTACACTTGGTTGAAGTAGCTAACAAACACCTCCGAGTGTAGAATTAATAAAGCCGGGCACCTGACTTTCGAATCTCACCCCCCCCCCCCCTTCCACCACAATGCAAGAATTCCCATATATCCACACTGCCATTGCCTCGTCGCATAACTGTCGATAACTCAGACATTTTCTTGTACTTTCAATATAACCCTCAGTTTTTCAACTAAAAACAAAATTAACTATCTAAAATTAAATTGTTTTGAGTTCATTATGCCTGAACTGATGTATCCTTGCCGTTGTTCAAATTGTTTTCCTGCATTTTATAATCAAATTGGATTAAATCTTTGCCTGTCTCATTCTAGAATAGAGATCGCGACTGGATCACTTGCTGGCTGAATAAAATATGGATCATGGATCAACAGAAACAAAAGTTCGCCTTCTACGGGCGATAGTAATTTCAACTGCCCTATAGGGTTGTGAAACATAGATAATGATAAAATGTCTTGAGATGCGCGTCTATCGTGGACGAGATTAGAAGACAGTTTTGGGAAAATATGAACCATTATTAACAACAGTGAAGAAACATAAGCTCCAATGGTTTGGACGAATCTGCCGACAAAGAAACACACTCGCAAAAGACTTGTCTATAAAGCACAGGAAGTGGACAAAGAGGAAGAGGGAGGCTGAGAACAAACTGGATGATCAACATCAAGGAGTGGACAGGATGTGGAATGTCGGAACTCCTGACAGAAACTGATGGTCGAGATGACTGGAGAAGGCAATGTTACAGGTCAAGTCGTGTGGTGCCCCGACGATCAGCTCGGTTACGGGACACATGATGATAATGGTGACGTTTTTCTTCGAAACTATCAAACCTTTATGGGACTTCTTGCTATTATGTAGACCATACAGAGTTGTTCACAGAATAATTTGACTGATTCCTATAGTATGTTCAATGGGGCAGGATCAGAATGAAGTCTCGAACGCCAGTAATTGGGGTCAGACGAATAGAAGTATGCCTTAAAATATTGGTCAATCGATACACCAAATTAATATGATATCTTAGGTGTGTTAGCCGTCTGACGTAAGCGATCCCTTAAAAGGAGTTCAGGAATAATGATAAACATCGAATTTCTCACTATGATTGATCGATATGCACCGTGCGGAACATAGATTTAAGTGGTAGAGAAGTGTAATCTTGGAATCAATCGATAATTGGCAGCCCCCGCCTATCGTACCCCTCTCCCTACTAACCGTATGCTTCCTCCTATAAACAAAAGAGTCTAAATTGTCGAGAACAAATAACAATAGCATGATTTTAATGAAATTGGTGCTGTCGCTGCAACAGGGGAAGGCCTATCTCATCTTTCATCGGATGATGGCACTATATAGGAACTCCAATTTTTATGACGTCTCTCTCTCTCTCCATTGTCACAAATTGACACGACAAAGTTTGTGTATGGCTGGTGAAATTTCATTGGGCAACAATGATACGGCTACAGTGAGGACATTCAGCTTCGTGGAGCGGCTGAAACTATCAGGATGGACGGAGAGAGATGCGAAATGGTGGCAATACAGTTGTAAGAAACGTGGACCAAAAAAGAATGAAGTTTTGCGTCGACTGTTTATAAGGTTTCAATGGTAATCGCAACATTCTTGAAATTCCCCGGTCTTCCAAGCCAACTGAACATGAATTTTCTTCTCCTCTTAAAATTCGAATGACCCTTTTCATAATCACAAATTCTCTCTCCATTGTAAGCAAGGACGTTGGTCGGAATGACACACTGGAACTTTCACACGTATTGCATACTACAGTAGTAACAAACATAGAGACGATGATAATTAATTTTTTTACAAAAAATGCCATACAATATTCCCAAAGCGGCATTAATTTGACGGCGGTGCATCCACAATAATGTCACCCTATTATTGAATTAATTACTTTTCCCGGATGGCTGGTGATTAGCACGTCTATCTGCATTATGTACGTGCATACGCACACAAGCTACTGTACAGTATGTGGCTGTGCGTTTCTAGTCTCTCACAGATGGCATAATACAAAACAAATGACTCCTATGCGCTTATTAGGTAAAATAGGTATAACTGCCTATCAATAGTGTATGTAGAATCATTATTCAGACGCATACATCCAGTAAGTAACAGTAACATTTCGTAGATCAAACTCTAATCGAGGACGTCGCCTTTTTAGTAATTTTCTCTTTCATATTCTTATTTCGATATTGCGGTTTTCACTACTCGTCTTTTTGGACAGCTTCTGATCCCTAAATCTTTCATCACTTGGTTTCCGATTTTGACCCTTACTCTTGTCATCGCTCCTATATTTTGTGGATATCATTGCCCCTTTAATTGCCAATTATTTGCATGAATTGTCGTCGATTTTCTTGAGTATATTCTCAACGAAGCTCCCGAATCGATCATCTTCAATGCCAAAAACAGTCTCAGTTTAGTGACGGCAGATTCGACATCAGCCGATTTGCGCTTAGAGAATCTGATATCTGCACTGCTATTGTTCAACTAATCGATAATTGAATAAAATAGGACAATTCCTCCGTTTCTTAGTGCAGTTTTTGAGATCGCAGAAAAAGAACAACGCAGGGGGATGATGAACTATAGTAGGTTCCGTAACACCAAGGAAATTTCAGAAAAGATGGGAGCACTCGAAGTACAACCGTTGTATAACTGTATAATTGATCATGTGAAGAGTAGTAGGTTGGTGTTTGGTGAATACTGCGTGGCTGTTGGTGCTTACTTTCGACTTTGTCACTCTATCTCGAGGAATAATCCTTATAATTCAACAAGAACAGCAGAGAAAAGACGAAACGAAGAATGCGCGATAATTAAATAAACACCTGTTTTGAAATATCTCTATTGACGAAAAGTGTTCAGCAAGAAGAACACGCCCGGTTGTAATAGTAGAGCAAAGCATAAAGAAGCCGTCAAAAGCTAGGTCACATTTGACTTACTATTCTGAGAGGTGGGTATGAGGGTTAGCAGAACAGATGAATTTAAAACATGCATTAGAACGGCCATATATAGTAGAGATTTTTCAAAGAAAATCGTAGCAAAACGCTTTCAATGTTAAACTCCAGTAATTTGAGGCAATGAAGAAGGTTTGAAACTATTTCTCCACTAAGGACCCCCTATACCACTTTGACGTCAATACTGGAGTCGCGTACAAATTTGTATCCTAGCACGTCCTAATTGGGACATCTGGCCAGGCGTATCAAGGAGCACCGGACAGGCCCCTGTGCTGGCCATTCGCATCCAAACAGCTTGCAACTGCAGAGCGACTGAAAAGCAGTTTTCCTTATATGTGCCGCATTCCTTTAAGGAGGGGCACTATACATAAAATGTCAGTAATTCATTTTTTAGTTGTTTTAAACAGTTATTTAAAGTTTTTGTGTTTTTGGTACTACATGTCCCTAGGTTTCCATTCTTGAGGAAGATTATGTTGAGAAATGGAAACCGGTCGGAATGCGTGGTAATAAAGTTTGAGCTTGGTTCACGTCTTTTTACTTCATATTAAATCCATTTCACGAACGGCAAGTCAATCAGACGTCGTGACTGAGCCTAATTAAAGGAATTGGAAAGGAAGACAGGGAGTTAGATGAAAAGATTATATTCCAGGTGTTGCCTGGACATCTGTATAGTGAGCAGATGATCGGGGAGTAAATGGCAAAGGAATAATGAACATGATACGGGGAAACTACTGGGAAGCAGAAACATTAATATGAGGCGTGGAGGAAGAAGTATGGCTTTATATTGAAATTGACAAAGTTATAAATGAACTTAAATGCACACCGGAAATAGAAAATGAGATCTCCTAAGCCAACCCGCTTTTCCAGAAAGTTAAACGAATTGCAAAAATCTGAAGAAAAAACACTGAAATCAATAAGGGTTTGTATTAAAATAGTCTTAAACTGCCAATCAAACCCACCACCACTTCATCAGCTTTAATAACATCGGCGGAGAGTTATACGCCAAGTTTATCTCCAACAGGCATTTCTTTCTACCCAGCACTACTGACTCTGAGATTGTCATGACAACAGGATAAAACATATTTCCATTTTATGACTATGGTTGGCAATAAAATTCGGATCATTTCATGCATGAATACGGAGACACAAAACACTTAACTCTACTGTATAGAATCAGTTGTCGGAATATAGTCAAATAATGTTTTATTTCAGAGAGGTGTACATACAGTATACTGTATGTCCTGTGGAATTTGTTTTAGAACTGGTTTGGGAGAACTAAAAATATGGTAATTTGTTACAGGAACCGTAGCTATTTATTCTGATGAAATAGTACAACATAAAATATCCGTCTTCCTACAATTAAAATTCTAATTTTGACAATAGACATCCTTACATTCACTCCGTTTGTTAACGTCAAGATACAATAGAAAATTAGCCTCTTTCCAGTTTGTCTTTACAAAACGCTAATTTGACATTTTTGGATTTCCTTTTAGTTGACCGCTTTATGCCTGATTTTAAATAAACTCATTAGTCTGAAATTATAGATTTTTAGATTCGTCCCTGCATCTATATAAAGAGTCTGTCTGTCTGTATTTGTGTATATATGGCATTCTTTCAATCGATTGGAAGACGATATGAATTAGGCCATCGACAATTATTATATGATTGCCTAACATGGTATAAAATAAAAAACAGATTTTCCGATAAAATTGCGGTGTTCATTGAAAAGTTTAGTTTTGTAGCACTGTTACATTGTCAACCTGGCTGATTTATGTATTAGGCAATCATCTACAGTATATGGGCTGGCGACTGTTACGTGACTGCGGAAATCCGAAGACGCTACAGATGTATAGAGTCAACTATAGTTCTGTCTAACCAACTGTTCATTTTGGAGAGGAATTCCAAATTTAATTTACGTATGCGTTCCTAAAACTGCTATGAACATTGAAGCATTATCGCTCGCAAATCTATAAGGAGGCAACTTCGTTGAAAATAACCCTACTATGTCAGATATAATGTTGTTTTCAAATTTATCTATTCTGCTGTCGGTCTGTGGGGGAGAAGAAAAGGAACGACGAGGACGCAGCGTCATTAAACTTGGACTACGCGAGTGCATATTACAGCAGACCTTTTTTCGCGAATTATACACAGTTGCTATGCCAGTTGCTTGTAGTCTTCAAACTTAGAGGTCGCCTAGAGGTCGCCTAGAGGTCGCCTATGTTTTATGTAAATTATTCAGAGCTATGTTCACGATGCGCAGCTATTCGGGTTGTATCTGTGGAGTTGAAGTTCAAATATCGAACATTTTAACTGGAAATTTGGATATTTACTCGAAACTTAAAAATGAAAACCAATTTATATAACAATATTTATTTATCTCTTTTTATGATTAAAACAATAAATAACAAGTAAAACTGGCACGTTTTGTTTATACTTTTATTTCAAACAGCTTTTATCAACATATCGCGTATTATGTAGTCACACCATATCCGTTAAGTTAAAAGCTTCCGCTCTAGTCTAAACCATTTGTACACATATACTGTATATGACTGTTAAAACTGGTTGATAATGTGATAATTCTGTACAATATATGATTCCGAGTAGAGTTTTGCAAAATAATTTTGAAGTATATTCTAAAGAATTTTTAATTATTTGTAATATTAAAAAGGTAGTCTGTGGATAAAATTGTTTTAATAAAAATTGCCGACACGTTTCGAAGTTAGATCTTCTTTATGAAGGCAGAATATATTGTAATTTAATAACTTTCATTACTGGGTCTAATTATTCGTATGATAATATAGTTTATATTCAATTTTAGTATGCACTATATTGCTTGCAAATTTAAAGAATTGAAATTATACAAATCATCAACGCTAATTTTTATATTTTACAAACTATACTATACTCTTTCCATTTTTTATAAAGCTCGAGTTTTCTGTAAGTTCAATTGAATTTTTGCAGAAGCTTTTATATTTTCACGTGTTGCCGAAACGATATGTCTGAGAAAGTAATAATTTTCTCAACTTTCCTCCACCCGCAACATATTCTCGACTGGCAACATTTAGAGGTCACGTATCCGCACCAATTCACACAGAACTCTGTGACGATTCCGAGTACATTTCAACTATTTAATCTTGCCGCCTCAAACTATATATATAGAAATCGTTAACCGAAGTTATACCCGCGAGACACTACTGTGGAAATAATTTTTAAAACTTTCTTGTTGGAATGGAATTAAAAAAAATAGTTTGTGAGAAGTTCTAAACAAATCTTTTGCGAAAATTACACATTTCGAGTAAAAAAATAGGCAAAGCGCTATTTCTGTAAAATTATGTGAGAAAAATCCTCTTAGGAAGATCTCACAGTCAGACAAGTCACTATACATGCTACATATACAGTACAAATACAGCCGAGAGCCTCATCACATCGCACGTCGACTATTCCCATAATAGCACACAGTGGGGCACAAACACACACGCACATACCCACACAGTGGTCGTTTAAGTTAACAAATCAATCGCTGTAGAGCTCTAATTTCTTTCCAGAGGGGCAATTCGGCTTGAAATTTTATCACGCTAGAACACAGAGAGTTGTGGAAATGTTCATATTTCTTTCGCATGGATAGAAATAATCTTCCTCTGTCAATGTCTCTCCCTCTTCTACTAGTCTCTCAGTGCCTTGTGCCTTTCGGCGCAACGCTATCAGTTCGCTTGGATTGAACTGTTTTTTTAAGTTGGTTTACATACTATATACTGTACGTAAGAAATACACTATGGGTATTATGATTGTGAATCTAAAAAAGACAAAATTATAAAACGAAGTACAGTAAGTTTAACGAAAAATAAAAAATGTCTTCACATTTAAAATTATTCGTCGACAAGGTTAGACTAAACGAAAGCACAGCGATGTGCGGTATAATTATTTGTACATGAATTTAATCGGATAAAACAATAACAACCAGAAAACTGCACATATTATTTGTTAGTCGATGTGGTGAAATGACGAAAATTGATGTTCACTAATAAAATATATTTTTCACACAATTAGTGAAATTGTAAATGAAACTTTGCAGATTCTGCTTCGCTAATTGGGCTTCTGGTGCACAAATATGAAATTATGGATTTTGATTGAGCTTGAACGTTAAAGAACAAAAATAATGGAAATATACAAAAACGAAAAGATATAACGAGTAACTGAATATAAATAAATACCTCGGAAGCTGGATTACAGAGGATGGTAAATGCGAGGCATAAGTAAGTAGAAGAATTGGAAAGACCAAAAGTGACTTTAGGGAATTTGAGGAATTCTTTAGAAGTAACGTCAAGCTTAACTTGAAAAAAAATTACTAAAAAACTGACATATTTTCAGTTGTAGGATATTCTAGCGAAGCATGGACATTTAGCAAAAAGAAAATAGAAACGCTACATGCATTTGAAATGTGGTGTTATACAGAAGATTTTTGAAGATGATCTGTACTGAAAAGGTGACCAATGACGAAGTCTTGAAAAAATACTTAGTTGAGAATCAAATAAAAATAAAAAAGAAATTTGCAGAATATGTTATGAGGGGATCCGCAGGACAGCTACCTGATTTGCTGTAGTTCTATAGAAGGTATTATAGAAGCGGGAAACAGGGCAGATGTAGGCAAAGAGAAGTTTGAGGAGATGATATCTAGAAATATAGCGGAAGTAAAAGCTTTGCGTTTGCAAAAAGGAAAGTTGAGAACAGCAGGCACAATTGGCGTGTTGTGGTTACCAACCAATACTAATGAATGACGGTACCTAATGCTGACGCGCAAAAACTGTATGATATTGTTTAAAGTAAATCTCATCTTTTAGTCTTTCAAAATTGCTTTTTCCCTTTTTTGTATGCTATATAGTTTGGATTTTATTTTGGATTTCATAAGTTTGGCTTTGTTTCGTACGGCTAGATTTATGTTTTCATACCATTGTTAATACAAAGTTTGGTAGATGAAGATAAACCAAATTTCCTAAGTGAGAACATCATAATTATTACACTATACAGCAAATATTGTCGTTTTACTAAGTACTTTCGAACAATTTTAACAGTTTAAATAATGCGGGTACAAGGCCATCAGACAAGAAAACAATAAGATGAGAAAACACATTAAAACTGTTCAGGAGAACACTTTTAGAAAAAAGAGGTCCGGGTGCAGTCTACACGCATCTCCTGGATTGTACGGCATCCTCGAGGAATGAACACCAGTTCAGTTTGATCTACTCGACACGTGAAGGCTTGGAGATGGCGATCCATGAGGCCATGAAAGATAAGCCCATCTCTCAATGTTTATTTAAACAATAAAAATACTTCCTTTTTACTAAGTGTTCTCTTAACATTTAATGTAGCTGATGACCGTGTACCGCATTAGTTAGAATTTTCGCTTAATAATATCTACAGTTGAACGGTCGAAACCAGTTGCCATTGTATACTATGTTAAATATCAAGTATTCAAAATAACGGACTAACTCGCAGCAAGGAATTATCCGAAGTTAATTGCATATCCGTTTTAGTGCTATAGACTTACTGTATTTAACACGACTGGACACTGGAGGCTTTATAATTTATACAGTGTACTTAAGAAACGGCAGATAAAATAAAAAAAACAAAGAGAAAACTGGCTTTCATACACATTTATCTGTTATAGATATTTTTCGCTGCACTCACAGCATCATCAATGAAACTAAACCAGAAAATGCAGCAGGAAATAATGAAAATGTCACATGAAAACATGAATATTTGAACATAAGATTCAAGCAACTAAGAAAAAATGGTAACTGAGTGTCCCATTTAACTATCAGAATCAGAGACAGCACATTCAGCAATAGAGAAACAGTCTTCCAACTTGTAACTATACATGCTAAACAGCTGGCAAGATGGCCATACATGCACCACACTCCGTCCATTGCGATGTTCCGCGATTCTTTGTCCAAGGTATATGTTAAAATATGTGTGTTTTCATGCAATGTTTGTTTTAGTTTCACTGAAACATATCTGATAAAAAAAATTATGGAAGCCGGTTTTCTCTTAGTCTTCTTTTTATATTCCGTCTTCGTAAATATACTCCACCGTCCTTATACCATACAGTATAACGGTACTGCCGCAAAGATTATAAGCTGCAGTTAATATGGATGATATAATTAGTGGGCGCCTTTTCACAGAATTACTTAAAATTATTTGCACTAACTTTGTCGAAAATACGTTATAGGAAGACGATGAGTTGTCGATAGAAATTCTATAAATATATGATACAAATATGCAAGCAGTGCGATTATTAGTAGCCAATTATTTACTAAATCAGGATTTCAATTTACTCAGTCAATTGAGTAACAATGAATACTTAGTCTCTATGCGAAGAAGACTGGAAAAAACTCTAAATTAAGTTTCTCACCTGTTAAGTTGTTAATCGCCCAAATTCTGGAAAAAAGATAGTGGAACCGAGCCCCCTTTCCGCATTAACGGCAACCTTCCACAACAAACAGCCCGCAGTGAGGAGATTTAAGGCATTAAGCGGGGTTAGTCGTCGCTACTTTGCTCTCGTGGAGATGAAATAATAATCAAAACTTTGACGATTGATGTTCACCCCACACTCAAACACACACGAGCACAGCACGTTCTCCGGCAGACGACACTCGACAAGGAAGGCCAAAGAACACGCTAGGTGGGGAAACGATAGGAAGGTTGCTGTTTGATCTCGATCTTGACGCTTTCTTTCCTTCCTTTTGACTGTCTCTAAGCCAAATAAACAATGAGTAATCTGTCACTCAAACGAACGATGAGTGAGTAAACAGCAACAGATCGGTTAGTAAAAAGCACGGCCGATTAGGACAAGGACGAATGGGTGGATTGTGCTTTTTATTGGGCTAGGATCGAGTTAGCTTGCAATCTCAAGTGGATGATGAGCCCAGCGAGCTGCCAGTCAAAAAACAAGAAATGAGCTCCACCATCCAAGATTTTCAAAGAGACAGAAAATTGGGACACGGAAGCGAAGCATAAATCTCCTCGGTAGATGTGTGGCCAATACAACACTTTAACGACATTTAAATAACGAGCCAATCGGCGTTGCTGTAATCTGATTGGTTAACCCAATTGTTGGCTTGCTCAATGACGCTATTTAAATCCAGAGACAACAGTCGCTAGCTCTAATCTGTTTGGCTAACCGGGATGAGATGATTCAGATAGGAGGAAGATCTGTTCCTTGAATTATGCAGGCACGTAAGAACGTTCTACTCTAAATAATATTCACAGCCCATAAAATATCCAAAAGATGACTTTAAAGTTTAAAAATGTGGTATTGGCGAATACCAAAAAGATGTTGTGGTGTCTCCGAATTTAATAATAGGTAGGCTACTTTATATCCGTAATAACTTTATCATCATTAAAGAGCGATAGCAAATAATACATTGAACTAAAAAAATGTAATATTCTATTATCAAGAAGCAATAACAAAATTTATCAGAATAAACTTCCAAAATATTAATTTTCTTCAAGTATAAATTTATGTAATTTTATGAATTTAGCCTATGACTATAGTAATGATTGAAAACATATTAGCCCCCTGTACCTACTTTCTTGAAAAAGGGGTCACAATATACTGCATGTATAAATCGTTTTGTATTTTCTTTTTTAAAGGAGAGAGCTGCCAAAATAATACATGTTCAATATTGCAAATTTGGTATTTTGATAGCCCAGTTTGTGCATACTGAGCTTCTAAGTCAGGACCTACTCCGAATTTCACCTTCTGTAGGGGCCATTCGAACTGTGTCAAGTTTGTACTTCTGATTAAAGGACCGTAGCCGTCTAAATTTAAGCTTCTATTTAAGGGCCTTTTGTGTTTCCGTTCGTATAATTAGACAAATATAAATAAATTTATTTAAAAGTTTGCTAAGATAATTTGTAATCACATCAGTGGCTATAAAATTGCACTTAGTATTTCCCAGATAGTTTGAATATTCAACTATCTCCTTTTTCTGAAAAATTGCATTTACGCTCTCCCTCTCCCCTCCCCCGCTTCCAATGTGCCTGTCATATGACCTCAAATGTAAAGATTGGTGGAATGTCTATCAATAATGATATGCGGATGGCAATACCATACTCAGCAAAAGTGTAAAGATGAACTCGTGTCACTGCTAACTAGAATTGAAGACCTCGGTCGAAGAGAGGGTCTTCTCCTGAATGCAAAGTAAGCAAACATAATGGCTATCGACAAATACAGAACTGATTATAATGTTTTTAACCTGAATGGACAGCACCTCGAAGTGGTCAAGAATTTTATCTACCAAGGAGCAATGAACAACAGAGAGGCCAACATGTTGCAAGATTACGAATTAACTGAAGAATCCACATTGCAAGAACACCAGTTAAAAAAGACAAAGTCGATGATATTCACACAGATCTTCAGCAGAAAATTTAGATTCTTTGGCCACGTAATGATACATGACGGCCTGGAAATGGACATCATCCTAGGCAAAGTGGAAAGTATGCGTGCGTGGAAGAGGAAGTCCGCGAAGAGCAGCCTGGCAGTCGAGCATCGAGGAATGGGTTGAATGCAATCTTCAACAATTGCATCCCAACGACAAGGCTGGCGTCGACCCGTGACGGCCACAGCAGTTCGTCTAAGAGCCAACTGACTTAGAGGGGAGAAACAAATGAGTAGGATTCATAAATTTGAAATATGTAACTTCTACTACAACTTTTTCAAAAGATTATACAGTAGATTCGCAGTAGCGGATAGCCTACAGCATTTTAAATGGGTAACAATACAGTAAGTGAATTTCTGATTATTTTTTGGACAAGATACATATTTTATTTCCAACTGCTTTAAATTGGTGCAATACAAATATAAGTGAGTAGCTGCTATGCAACTTAAGACTTGTATGATATCCGAATAAGATAAACGTTTTAGGCAAATAAAGCAATTTAAAGAATTAGACTTCCTTCTTATACTCTTGTGAAATATAAACAAAATTGAAAATACATTCCACGTGTGGAAAGTATCTGTACTGCACTCACTCAACACTATATAGACAATGCCAAATATAGAATTGTCTTACCGAAGTTGTACCCAAAGCCCTGCAATATATGAAAATATGTTAATCAGGGGCGCCGGAAGCGTTCAAAAAATGGGAGGCACGTTAAATGATTCTTTAAATTCCGAATTGACAAAAACTTTATTATTTCAGAATGTTGATGCGACACAGATTTTCCGAAAAAGTACAGATTTTTGATGATCAATTTGATTAATCCCTACCCTTTCGGTGACTGGCGGGGGGCTTTAGGCATTTATAGGGGGTTCCAAATTAGTAGGGGGCCTATCGAAACGATGTGTAGTAAGACGTGTAGTAATATGTGTAGGTATCATTAACACATTGTTAATATTAACGCACAAGTTGAAATAAGGTGTTTTGTAAACCGTTTATAGTTATACATACAGTATACAATATTGAAGCAGGCGAATATGTAAAATGTGAAATGATTTGTGTGAAAATTTAGTTCTTTCAACTAGTAAAACTCATGCACTGAATAATGACATAAAAAAATTAAACATCTACTCATCGAGTGGGCGCCAATTTCCTCAAGGGGTGCCTCGAGACGCATCGGACGCCCCTGAATCTTGATGCAAATTTTCCGACTGGTACGCACGTTTAGTTTCGGTTAGTGGAATTTTCGGAATGGTACCAAATGGCCGACTGGTACACACTATGAGAATTGATTGGTGCAATTTTCCGAATGATGTCAAATTACCAAATGGTATGCCCTTTCAGACTCGGTTAGTATAATTTCTGAATGGTACAATATTTGCGAATTTTCCGAATAATTCGTTGGAAAGCCAGGGGCCCGTCGTGCCCTCCCCTGCTCCTCGGTTCAGGCGCCCCTGTAAACCATCAACTTATCCAAATTATAATCAATATGAATTTTTCAGTTTTACAATACAGCATTGTCAACAAATTTCATGTTATAATGAGTATTTCGGAAGGAAAAATGAATAAAATTCTTCAAATTGCAGTAGTCGGATTTTTCTTTTTCTTCAGTTAACGACTATACCGGATAAGTGAAATATTATATGATACTAACTAATAGGATTAGAATTTGTCGAACTCGAATTTTTACTTGTTAAAGCCGGACTATATTTCACATAATCGGATTATGACTTTAGTCTAAATTGGATAACATTTATATCTTAGTCGGATATCTTTTGCAGTATACTATAGTTACTACTCTTGGCCGATGGCTCTTCGGATCTCCTCCTCCACTCCTGCCGGTTTTTCGGCAGTATTGACACTTTGTCAGTGATTTATCCCTCCAGTTCTTGACATTATGTTTCCAGTCTAATCGCAGCATACCGAATCTTTTTCTTCGATGATAAGCTTGGGAAAATGTTCTTAAATAGTTCCACGTCCTCAATCTTCAGTTGTTCCTTTGCTTGATTTTATTGAGCAATTCATATTGAAGTCTTATTTCTTTGAAAACACTCACCATCATTTGTTCACCTTTCTTGTCTGGAGATGTACCCCACACTTTCATTGCCTTTCGCTTCATATCTAAATACCGACCAGACAGGTGACTGCACCAGCTTTACTTATATTCATAGGGGGAGTAGTCCACCTAGATCTGCCCTTGGCGTGAGAGAAGTCTGACCATTTTCTAAGACCTTTTAACACTTTCACTCATACTAATTGATTCCAGCTGTCTGATAAATGATGATATGGACCGAAGTCGCATATATAAATATATACGTTTTCTTTTTGCTTTTGTTTAAAATTCTAGCCTTTGCGACCGACATCCATCTCTCATCCAACTCCTTCCTGCTCTAACTTCGACATCCATCTCTCATCCAACTCCTTCCTGCTCTAACTTCGACATCCATTTCTTATCCAACTCCTTCCTGCTCTAACTTCGACATCCATCTCTCATCCAACTCCTTCCTGCTCTAACTTCGCCTGCTATGCAGTTTGCTTCGTCGTTTTCCCAGACACCACAATGAATGGGCAAACAGGTGAACGGTATCCTATTCGAGGTTTTATCGAGATCCGCCAACGTCCTATGCACCTGGGCTAGCATAGCCCCTTTGTTCTTTACATCTCATGACCTGATGCTCTCCATGCCCGACTTGCTATCCGTGGCGATTCTCGCACTTGTCCATTATTTTTTATGGTTCTGCCAGTTCAGTGCATTGCTTATGGTTCTCACCTCTGCTTGGTACGATGAGCAGTACTTCTTATTCTGTCGGTAATACCATCTCTCTTTCCAGTGATATAATCGTACCTGTGCCTCCCTTCTTCCTGCCTTTTGACGCTGATCCATCCGTGCGTGTTTAATGATTACAACTACTGCCCGGGCAAGTCGGTGACTGGGATCAACGGTGTCACATTTTAACTCTTCGTTTTTAATTTATTGAAGCCGTCGAAAGCGAAGGCGAATCTGAACAAAGCTGATATTTTGCTTTAAGAGTTTCATAGCTACATCATGCTGCTGAGTTTTCAGGACACTGCATACCGAAGGTTGTCTATTCTTCTACTGTAAGTGAACAGACTGAAGAAATATAGTGTTGCACAACAGGTGAAGAAGTCAAGAATTAGCTTCTATAGATTATCAATGGTTCAAAAATATTTATAAGTGAAGATCCCATATACTGTACTTAGAAAGTATTGATTTGTAAATTACTACATCAATGCTATTAATATTAAATTACTTAGACGTGTAGTTTCCGGATAATGTCTTCTTATATTTTGTTAATAAATAATTAAATAATTATGAATAAATATTTCCAACTATACTGCATATCTATTTTGCCATTGAAAACTTTACCACTACTGTTGGTTTCTACTCTATATCTTGCAGTATCACAAGCCGACATATTTATGGAAATGCAACTTCTGTGATTTAACCATTTCTAAATTTCATCAAAACATTGCACCCTCGGAATGTGATGACAAAAATTGTTTGTCTGTGTGTGTCTGTCTGTTCGCGATCTTCTCCTAAACAATCAAACGGAGAGAGCTGACATTTTCGGGAACCTACCCTTTTAGTGACGGGCCACAACCCGCGCTAATTTTAGCCCTTATTTTGGCTTTTTTTATTAAAAATGCTGTTGAACAGAAAGTTTTGCAAATATCTCATACTATATACTCTGTGCTAAATGCAACAATTAGAACGTCACATAATAGCGATCCGCGTGCGCGCAAGACAGTCAGCTGCATCAAAAACTGCGTTGCGCGGAGAGCATTATTATTCCAACGCAGTGAAGTTATTGCGCAATGATCCAATTCTGCTTGGTTCCCTGTTACCGGTCGACGAAAGAACTGAGGTTTTGCTCAAGAACTTTGACAGACTACTGGCAGATCATACTGTAGTTTGAACCGGGGGAGGTAATAAATGAAGTTATGGATATTCGATATACAGTGGCATGTGAATGGTGACTGGGGGACATTTAAGGTTATATGATAACTGAGTAGTCGACAGCAAAATCGCCCAGTTGAATGAATTAATTACACGCACATTTAAATATGTCTACCGGCAAATGCCAAACATTTCTTTTTCCCTTTGAATGCGCAGTAAACATAAAAAATGACAAAAGATTGACAGCAGAATCTCATTTTGTTTAATTGCAATGTGAAATTATTCTTCACGACACGTTAGTACGTACACAAACCATTTTTATTTGTTTTTCTGATATGCTGCCTACTTGAGGAATGCTCCACGCCGACCTCCGTCCGTCAAATGCGCTCTACTTATTAGCTCCGGTATTGCCCACCGCCTTCCCCCTAGCGATTGCTTTTCGGGTCACCATGGCAATCTATGGGCATGTGAGTAACTCATCAAACCTCGCGCCTACCTAACTACTGCGGAAATGAAAGTCGTGAATGGACATTGATTACAGAGTGTGAGCAGCTGCGCTTTAGGATTATTCGAAAGGGGTCTACTATAGTTTGAGCGCGTGCTCGAAAATTGTTTCAGGCAACTCCTAGTGGCGTGTAGCAATTGGATAGCTTATTTCTAATAAATTAAATTTTCCTGCAATGCAAGCAGATTAACAACAACAGGAGCTGTTGCAAATATTGTTGAAATATTTTTTGCGAAAAAAAGCAACACGTTTGTTGTTCATTGCCAAGAGTTGAAAGATGGGTTTTCTCTTAAATAATGGAAAAAAGCAGACCCCCTTACAGTTTTATGCGAGAAGTAATAAAATACGACATCTTATCTCACTGTTTTTTACATTGGTTGGGGGAAAGGAATTGTGTCATACTATTACGGAAACATCTCCGTGGACATCCGCGACATATGCGCGTATCATCTTGCAAATATTGACAAATAGTTTGGTGCGTAATGTAATTGTATTGGGCAAATTAATCGAATTGAGGAGGAGCCTTCTATAGTTGAAAACAAAAAATGACCGATATAAAATTCCGCAACTGTTATGCTTAGATATATATTTAATATAAAATTGTGTGAATATATTGAACAAACGAGCAAATTTCATCTACAAGAGAAATGTCATGCGCAGTGTGCAAAAATATTCCAACTAAATCGTTTCTCAATAAATATAAATATTCCGCAATTGAATGTGTGCGAAAATTACAGTTTACGTTTATACTTGTTTGAGTAAAAACTTTCTCAACTGTTGATCTTTTCACTCCATAAAACTGTATATTTAACCAGATAACAAAATGTAATGTCGTTTCTTGAGTTTCGGTTGAATAAAGAGCATGTTTCTAGGTTTGCATGATACCAAAGAGTGCCATATTCGCCGCGCAACCCCAGATGTTGTATTTAGGCTGAGATTAGTAAAGACGACCATGCACATAAAATATACTATATAAAATATATTGACAAAATTAAAACGTCTCTCCTTAGAAATATATAGGATCGATTACTGTATACATATACAACTTTTTTGGCCTATATACTTTAGCGATGATATGTGTTCCTTCCTCCTTTCCAGAATTTGTTTTACTACTCGATTGTGGCGATGTGTGTCTGGACAAAAGTGTTGCAAAATAGCATGATTGTCTTTCAAATAATTCCAAAGTTCTGCTCACCGGGCGAGTTGGTGACTGGGATCAACATCATGTGACATCGTCTTGTGTTTTATTTGAATTTTATCTTTTCTATTCTGCAAGTGATTCTACTACGCTATACGCCTCCTGCTTGTTGACGCCAATCGGAGCCTTCTGGGACTTGATTCCTGGCAAATGACCGTTACGGAAGAATACGGTACAATATCTGTGACAATATTTTATTTTAGAAACACAAGCCTGCAAACTTGTTTTGCTTATATTATAGTAAATAAAACTTCATGATAATAATTTTACTAAAATAAAATTTGAAAATGTACCAAAATTAATATTTCAACTGTAGTTATTTAATTTTTTTTCAAAAGTTTGTATAACTTCAATTTTTATTAGATATTGCAAGCAACTACCAAATCCTAAATGCCTGAAGTACAATCTGCATGAGCAGGAAGTTTATAAGTTTAGATGATTCACACAAATAAAGTTTACACAATGACAGTCCTGAGTTTTCATAAACCTAACTGTAGACATGGCGGAATTCTTTTGTACTTCCGACGCAAATTTTGAATGGTAATATTAATTCTATTGGGACGCGAGGAACTATCTGCAATAGTCCTCAATTCACAATATAAAAATGGTCAATATTTTGCTTGTCGTGACTCATGTATTATGTTGAAATATTTCTGACCCTCGTAGGTCTCTTTCGAATTTATGACATATACCGTAGAGCCAGTTTTGTTCTTTGTATTCTATGTCATGGTCCAGCTGTATAGTCAGTCCTATCCAAATATAACATATACTGTACGCTTCATGAATTTCGCGATGGATCACTCAAATTTAGGGTGATTCAGTGCGGCATAGCCTTTTTTTAAAATTGTTTATATGGACCTTGGAAGTGTGACGTCATGAATGACGTGAGTGAGAAACAATTATTCAAAATCCCATTCACGCGATTTAAGCACCTTAAAATAATTATAATTTCGATTGATATTATTTACATGCAGACTTCGGGTTACGTTTTTTGCATTGTTTTATAGTATTGTTTCTACTAATATTTCAATTCTTTCTGATTTCCTTCCTTCTCTAAAATTTTGCAAATGTACATCCAATCATTGAAATAAAATAAATAAATGACTTTATACAAGGTTGCAAAATGTCACATTATATCCTTTTTTAAGATTTTATTTCAAATTACTAATTCCGCGAAATGAACGATAATAATGTATCTTTAATCTTATACTCTTTGGATGCCAGTTTATCTCTTTGCAAGCCTCGGCTGCCATCCTTTTGGTGAGAGTTTTTATTTTTATTTTTCGTTTATTTATTTTAAGGAGCAAAATTTATGATACCTGTATTTGTATTTGTACATTTTAAACTTTTTAATGTTATTTGATTTTTAAACGTTCATTAGTACAATAATAAATGCTATCATTAATACTATTGATCATTATTATTACCATTCACTTTATGTTTTTTGAGAAAGTGGCATCCTTTAATTTTTGTATAGTTCAAGTTGTCCTTGAATTATTATGGTAGCGGTTGTCTGCGGCTCGTCGTTTGCATTCGTCATCAATGTAGACAATGAACAATTCACATGATAACGTCGTCTGTATTAGGAAACGCGTAATAAATATTATCTAGAATATATCATATGTAATCTTTTGATTTTTGTATTCCTCTTTCGTAAATTAATTAATTGCACGTGTTCTTCATGAGTTTAATTGCACAGCTTACTTTTGCGGTCCTATCGTATTCTTCTTTCTCCTTTATTGCTGATCAACTGTTTCGTTTTATTGCGAATTTGTACGACTACAACTCATGAATATTGTTACGTTAATTTTGGTGGAACACCGGCTGTTAATGTGCTCCCCCTGGCGGCACCGCCAATTAATAGTAGAGACAAATCAAATATGTAACCACCTGGTTAACTAAAAGTGCGCGTGCATGGCGGTAGACGAGTGGTGACTGAGTACAGAAACTGACTACCTGGCGTTGCATGAACTGCATGTAGTGGTGTGCGAGCGAGAAACTGAGAACAATATCTTGCATTGCATATGTTGCCTGTTTTGTCCACAGGAATATACTTTTTCTTGCTATTATTCCTTGCGCAGCGAACTGAATTTCCTGTAGTTATCTTCCATCCGGATTTGATTTGATCTTGCCACATCCCTATACGAATAAAGCTTCATTATTCAAGAATATTTTCACGACGACTGACTATCTATTTACACGTTTAAATATTGGCGTAGATCTTTCGTTCCTTCGTATTGAAAAATTGAGATGCTATCGGACTGCAAACTACAAATATTATCCATGAGCTCGGAGGAAGGTAAACATTAGTTAAACAATTTAATTAGCTGTGAAAATGACAGAATCCTGTCATTCCAAACATGAAAATGCATACAATATAAAATGTTTTGGAGCTAATGCATTATACGCACCAATCATATAACCAACCGTGTAACCAAATGTATGATTTTGGATCGATACTATTAAATTACACTGGTGAAATGTTAACATATTTAAACAAGAGTGTTGTAATATACTTTTTCTAAGTGCTGACTATTATTGTCTGTATTTTTCATGTTCATTTATATTTTTTGGTCAAGAAGCATGGTTGTCGATGCGAATTAGACTTTGCCAACGACGGTTCTATAAAATCGTTACTGTAACCGGTGACGGTTACGATTTTCCGAAAACAATCAATATATACGATTAGTGTGTCAATATATGGTTGCAAAAATCGAAATAGTATGTTTCTTATACCCACTCTGGTGTGTGCTGTCATATGCCTGGTACCCCCTCCCCCCCCCCACAGGCACACTCGAATACGGATCTACACTCGTGCGTTCGACACTCTTATACTGTTATACTGCATATGACTCTCTACAAGTGGATTTTATTGACTGCTAATTAGGATTTTATAGGGATCTAAAAATAGATTAGTGGAAATAACAAGATGCCAGGTGCGGGGAAAGTTTGATTGAAGTCAATCAGAAAAGTCAACCGTGAATGGACCGGGATATACAGGGGTGGCGATATGGGTGGACATTAGTCCCTTGTCGGGGCAAGGCTGTCCCCCCGTCGGGGAAGAAGAAAAGACGTTTGTCGGGGATTATTCCATTTGCAAAAAATAAAAAGTTAAAGCTAACTTTTACTTTCATTCATACTCCACTTGTAGGCAAATCTAAATAAAATAATGTTTTAGTCGAATTCAAGGATGCAATCAGTAGTAATAGTAAGTACTTTGTTTTAATCTTTGTTTAACATACATGGATTGAATATTCTCAAGAAACGGACTCAGTATATTGTTTTTACTGCCGCCATATTTTTCTTTTGCGTCGAGATTTAAACACTCCGTTTGTGACAGGCGGATATCGAAACTGGTCAAAATGTCATGGTCAAGGAGACAATCGACTTGTTCGATATAAAAATAGTTCACAGCACGTGGATGCTGTCAATGCTTGTGACGCAGAAAAAATCTCTTAAAGATTTCCAAATCAAAAACATGTCATAAACATGTTGGATGATGGACACCGAAAGATTTTTAAAGATAACAGGCACTCTTACGTACATTACGTGAGGATCTCCGCCTCATTGCACAGATAGAAAGAGGTTAGTTTCGGTTTTGTGGTCATGAGTGGAAAAATGATTTGAAAATACATTTCAATTTATTTTCCAGGATCCCGGAAGACAATTGTGGATTTAGAAAACCTTGACAATTCGGAATATGCAGGCAATTTTCTCTATTTTGGCATTGGTGGCGAAGCACGATAAGGTTATTGCTGATCGTATTCCTCTAAATGCAAAGTATACACATCATAGTGTACAAAATGCGCTTCTTGACATCGTGGCTGATATGATACAACAAGACATGAGATCAGAGCTATAATCGACAGTGTATTTTTAAATATTAGCCGATAAATCCAGAGATGTATGTATATAAAAAGGAACACATTTGATTTGTTGTCAGGTAAATATTTTTTATATCTATATATACTACATTGATATTATCGGTTTACACTATAATTACTTTGCAGATACCTGTTTCAATGCGTTATTCACGAAGAACTAATTGGTGTTACAGAAGCACAAAATCTAGATGCAAGGGGATAGGCGGACACTGTACTACTATACATGTTCTCCAAAACGTTGGAGCAAAACTTTAAACTTGTGTCGGGCAAGGTTACGATGGCGCATTTGTAGTATCTGGGGATCTTAACGATGTTCAGGGGC
The DNA here is from genome assembly GCA_032274565.1 of Nematoplana nigrocapitula. Lineage (NCBI taxonomy): Eukaryota > Metazoa > Platyhelminthes > Proseriata > Nematoplanidae > Nematoplana > Nematoplana nigrocapitula. Next base: position 26,909 of record JAUYWV010129145.1, read on the forward strand.
TTATCAGAGATGAAGCAGTGCCCAACGCATCGTATGTTTACTTTTTTTGCACATCGCCTCAATTTGTTGAATGTTGACTGTGGCCAAAGTGTAGCTTGTGTGTCAAAATGAACTTGATACAAAGAATGCATGTCTCTGTCAGTACCAGTGCTGTGCGTTCACGATGGGTTGATGTTCAGAAAAGACTGAGATTGACTGTCTTAGAACTAATATCGGCTGTGCGACACTAGATGGTTCTGTCAACATGCTATGCTCAAGACCATTGTGAAACGTCTTGATGCACTTCAGGCCCATAGCCAAGGACATGCGGGTCGTGCGCTCGCATGCCCCTGGCTAAGAAAAAAGTTTTTGATATTGATAAATCGCATTTTAACTACATTAATACTATCCTACAGGCCCGGCAGAAGGTAATTTTGATTGGTCGGGCCATTTGAAAAAGGGCACTTTCGATGAAATTTTCCTACTTAAAAGTTTGTCTATATTATTCCACAAATAGTTAAACTATTATTTTATAAATATATTGTGCTACGAAGGGTCTCTCGTTGTTGTGGGGCTTAGGTCTTACTATTACCTTGTCTTCTTCTGCTTTTCTCTCTATCTTATACACAAGATTCTAATAAATTAATGTTAATGTTGCTATTTGTGTAAAAATCAAGACTTCATTTTACGAAAAACCGGAGGACAGGCAATTTATTATAGAAATGTAATGTAAGCATTCAATCACAAATTATTATTTATGTAGGTACATTGAAATCGATTATGAATAATAAATCTGTGGATAGGTACATCTCTGGCTCTGCTATGCTTTTTAATACAACATGTTTATAAAAAGGAAATTAAATATGGGATATTTGATGAAATGGAACAATCAATTATAAAATTGATGATAAGGAAACACAGAGAGATGGAAATAAAGTAAAATAACATTTTAGACGTAAGATAAAAGATAATATATTAGTATATAGAGAGATTCGAACTTCTTTCTACTCGATGCAAAACAAGATATAATGTTGTGTATTACGGTGTGATCCAACGTTAGCGTATTCGTTTACTCGACAAGAAAACAGAAGGCGTCACGCGTGTTT
>JAUYWV010129146.1:0-17357 GCA_032274565.1 Nematoplana nigrocapitula
TTTAATGACAGATAAATAACATACGGACTTATTTCACTTCAATTATAATGTTACAGAAAAATCATAACCACTTTTACTCCATATATTACTATATTACTATTATTATAAATAGTTAAATAGTATAAGTGATGCAGTATATGAATACAATGAGTACTGAAGAAAAACAGAAAAGGTAGTATTTTCTCAGTAATAAATGAAAAAACTAAACTCTGTGTGATTCTTGTCAACCTTCTTAGCAATTGAACTGTGCACAAGTAATGCATTTTAAAAGGTTTTCACATGTGATACATCGTCGAACAGTTGTGTTCCTACTGCATTTCCGACACCGTTGTCGTGTTCGTCTTGGTTGTGGTGCAGGTGCAGTAGCTGACGGCTGAGGGAGTGCAGAACGAATATTACCACTCTCGTCGACACCGCTCCCATAGTTCGGCACCAAGCATATTTAGAAATAAGTGACGCCGAATGAGCTGCTGTCCGGTAACCAAGCGCCAAATGACAAATGCATTGAACGCTGTGACATCGACTATGTGTTGGAATACACATTTCGGCCAACGTGCAGTACATTTCCGTGATGTGTAGGCACCACAAATCTGGTCCAAGTGATCCACACCACCTTTGCCTTTGTTGTAAGTAAGGATTATCTCCGGTGTTCCCGACGCAGTGTCGATGTCCGTTTGTGTGTGTTCACTTGAAATGAGGACAACACATCTGTTTTTTAGGCGAGTAAGAAATAAGAGTTGCATCTGCCATAAATCCAAATGATGAGGAACCAGCATCTCTCCCTTTCATCGTGAAGTCTCGTGGAAGCTCCCGTCGATTTTTTCTCATAGTTCCAATGAGACCTAAGTTGGCGACTGCGTAACTCATTCAACAATGACAGTGAAGTAAAGAAATTGTCCGTGACAATTGTTCTGCCAGCATCCAACCCTTCAGAAAAGTTAGGACAACCTGTTTACCAGTTCCTGTTCCACGAGCAGCGCCGCCGTCAGCACCAAGGCACGGTTGCATGCGGAGACAATATCCAGTGTCAACATCACATAAACACAAGAACTTCAAGCCATATTTTGCCGGTTTCTTATGCATATATTGCTTGAAAGTACAGCGGTCTCGAAATGGAACTAAAGTTTCATCGACAGTGACATATTCAAATGGAATAAATGGTCGTCGTAATCGTTGCTCCCATATGTCGTACGTGGACCCCATAGGTGCGAATTTAGAAACTCGACGACGGTTTTCTCTGGTCACGTCAAAACGAAGGAATTTAGTGATCAGTTCAAACCTGCGACGCGACATAAACTGGCTTACACATTTTCGACCTTCACTTTCTGACCAAATTGCACGTATGGGTTCTCCACGTCCTTTGAATACATCAATCAAAATGATGACGCTAATATATCTTTGCAAGTCTTGTCGAGTGAGCACAAAGTCGGAATTCATGCTCCGTGCTTTGTCGTTGGTGCACTCAACAATAAGGTTCATAATTTCGTCGTCAAAGAATAACTTCCAGTTCGACACAGCAGTGTCACCACAATTGCGTCGACCAAAGGCACTCAAACCGCCTACAGAGCGCATGATATTGACCACTTCTCGTCGTCTTTCTGACAACGGATCTTTCTGCCAAACTGTACCGTCCTTGGATAAAAATTCACCACGAATTCGATTGAGAACTGCGTCGACACACTTATCAATATGGTCCGATACCTCTTGATCAAGACTTATACTTGATGTATCAGATATATCAACCGGAGCATCACTATCACTGTCAGTCGAGCTAGTCGATTCGTCGGAAGATTGTCCAGATTTTTCTTCGTAATCAGCATCTGAAATACTACCGTCACTTTCCAGATCACTGTCAGATTCACTTGTGTCAGGCTCATTTTGCCATAATATGTTCAAAGCACATTGAGCCATGATTGTCAGTGCGGATAACTCAGACGAGAGAACATCCAGACGCGCATATAGCGCGCATATACCTACGAGCTCTTATTGGTTCTTCTCAGGCGATCGTTTGGCCAAGGAGCAGGTTCAGCGGAGCCTTCTTTACACAGTTGCTATTAGCAACCGCTCCCATGTGTGCTGCTTGGTTCGACCAGCACGCGGCAGCTGGAATTCGGAAGCTGTGCAAGATGGTTGGCCGATAAAATCTGGCAAGATACATAGATGAGTCATCCCCTATTGTTCTCGACGATGGCCTCCTGGATGTCTTTGTTCAAGAATTAAATGGCTAATCGGGATATAATTTGGCAAGCAAGCCAAACATGAGTGCGCCTCTATTCTTAAGAGTGGTCCTCTGCATGCTTTTGTTTCAGAATTTAGTAGTTATGCTGTACTGGAGAAAATCAAGTTACGAAGTATTACAATTCATACTACGCTAATTAGGGATGAACCATATGGAGAAAACACACATAAATGCACAAAATTTGAGAAACACAGATACCTAAAGGTATATATCATTAACACTTATAATGTAAGCAAGAAATAAATTAGTACACTGTCGATACAAGGCCCCAAAATAGGATTGGGTCGAATCGACACAGTTGAACGCCAACGTAATTTTTTTCGCTTAGTTTCTAAGGGTTAAATAAATAAAAACTAGTTGTTTTAAATTTTCATTAACTTATTTTTGCAAAACAGTAAATAGTTTGTGCGGAGATTTGGCCATACCCAAATTGATAGAATATATAAATAGATGAGCTTTTGCTGGGTACCAAGTTTATTAAGTTTATTAAATGGTCTATCCTCCGTTCTGAACCGAATTATTTTAAGACTGGCTTTGGAATCACTAGTAATCAAATACACGGATCAATATCGAACGGCTGCGTAGGCAAAAATATATTGGATTTCTTGTGACTGTGGGTGTTGGTTTATTGTGTGTGTCGGTCGATATCTTAGCTGTTTTTAACTCTTTCTGTCTCTCTCTCTCTCTATGTTTTCTCTATTGTTACATTGATTTATTTTATTTGTCTCTCAAGATTTGTGTGAACTTTTATATCTCTATTTTTTAAACTTTTTAATCGATAACTCCTAACTGGTTTGTATTACAATTTTAGAGGAAGTTGTCAAAGATACGCAAACGTCTTGCTTAATAAACTTGGTACCAAACGGAAGCTCTTTTGTTTATTTAAAACAGTAAATTGTTAAATAGTATAGCTATATATTATCATCGCAAAAAGCATTTGATCGCAGGAAAATTGAAAAATAAATTCAAAGTACTATATTCTATTTTATTCGTTCTTAGAAACTTCTGTTAGAAAAATTCACACATATTCGCCGATAAATCTATCAGTGATTTTTCGTATAGCATTCTTAATAAAAATCACCTGCTGACGTTAAATTTGACATTTTTGTAGTCCATCGGATCTGTTTATCTAATTCTATTTGCCTACTGAGGGAGGTCGGGTTATTTGCTCACAGGGAGACAAGCTATAAACGACTTTCAATTCAGTGTGCGTACGCATAAAAAATCACAGAATTTTGAAGTTTCACAAAAAATTAGGGGAAGGGATAATTTTAAGAATCCTTAATAATCAGGGTCAAATCTGGAAAATTAGCAGTTATTGTCTTACAATCAAAGATACAGTAGGGAATTTTATAATGTGTGTATATTAGTAAAGTACTGCATATTTATCATGAATTGTTTTAAGTATTCAGAAGATAGTAGGAAATAGAAATAACACTCACAATAAGCAAATGAACTGCTGACGAGGTCCATTAAAATTAATTGAAGGTAACAGTTACACTTGAAAAGATTCAGCCGTCGAGATGTGTCCAGTGGCATAGAAGACTAGAAATTTTAGGTACCTTTCTATCAAATAAAGCATTAGGAGAAAAGGCTTCTAAGAAGCAGAAACATCTCCAGTAATTATGTGATGACATCAAAAGAAAAGAGGGCCTTCCCTAAATTATCGGCATTTCACCAAGTATGTATTTCACTTTATACTGTAGTAATTTTTATATCATTATTTTATTATTATGCTTCATTGTTTGTCTTCAATATGTAAAACTTTAAACAAATAATACTTATTACCAGAGATTTATATTTTATAATATGCATATTCTCGGCTGAAATTCGTTATATAGAAAATTATCTGTTTGATTTTGGTGTATTGTATACGTATGATAGACAAGTTAAATGTCCATGTAACCCGGATATGTAAAATACTATTATAGTCACTAAACATGGAATAATCAATAAATGGCGGCATAGTTTTAGAATTTTATTTAGATGACAATGAAAATATTTTCCTATCCTATATGTGAGATATAGTTCACTTTAGTATTAAGCATAAAGGCTAATTTTCAAATTATATATATCGAAAGAAAAATGTTTATTTTGTTAGCATCGCTGTCAACTGTATACCAAATATAGACATTATACAGTTTTTTATTAGTTGTTATAAAATTTGATCTTAAATTATTGGGTAAATATCATAAAACTGATCCCCAGTAAAGCGTGGGAACCCTGTCCATTTGACAAATGCCGCCTGTAATTAAAGGCAAATCGGTTGAGTAGCCAACAATCTTACTGTCCTAATAATTCATATGGACTTTAAACGCGTTGATTTGAGTAAATAAAGCAATCCCAACAAACATTGACCTTTTTCGTCATTATCAAGATAACGCAAACTTTCTTTGATTTTCTTACTCATCAGACTATGATTTCAACATGTTCTCGTTTCCCTTGAAACGATTTAGTAATTGTGTTACTGTAACGAAGCCAATGCTTTTTGCGTTCATTTTGCGTGACAGTATATAATATTGAAACTTATTGCTTATTTACAACAGTTTAATTAACAAACTTAATGTCTACTATATAATTTTATAATTACTGTAAATTTAGTTTGTCATTTATAATTTATTAAACTTAATAACCCTTTTATCAATGTAGCTTCAACTTAGAAATATTTTATGTCTAAATAAAACTCTTATATTTGCATTTGTTGGGCTGCATCTAGTAGTAATACTGTTTACAACAATGTATAATTTAATGTAATGACATCAGTTTGCAAGTGAGTAAGTAAACACATAGTCTCTCTTTCCCACTCTCTTGTTTGCATTCTTTAGTCATCCCTGGAAACCCTCCAGGAGAGATGGTCTTGCACTGAACGAACAACTCACCGAAACTACTGTATAGGATAAATCGGTTCTGAAGAGAAACTTGAGAGTATAAGCTCAGTCATCCGATATGAAAAGGATCTCTTCTTAGGCACGTCCTAGTTTCTATTCGCCTGTCCATCTGAGGGCTACCCCTGAAAAGCAATCCACACACTGGCTAGCAACTTCTCGAGACGTCTGCTTTGCCAATTCTAACAAATTATAAGCACATTTCTAGTTGGGAAATTTATAAAACGAATACATTATCAGTCATATAACTCAAGGATAATTCGCAAGAATTTTTATTATATTTCCTAAAATGAAAGTTTTGATTTTAAACGTATAAACTTTTTCTGATAAAATATTGCATATAGAAAACAAGGACCGATAAGTATACGTCACTTACATGCCCTTTTTTGTAGGGATGCACGGACGCATCTAAAAATAAAATTGTTAATGGATGGTACAAATAGTTACTAAATCGCGTAGAGGTGTAATGGTGAAATAATAAAAACCTCATTGTGACTACAGCTGACTTGTTGTCGTATTTTCTTATTTATAGCATTACTTTAGTAGGCTTAACTCGAGACATATACTAAGTGTACCAAGATTGAACTTTTTTAATTTTTACCTTCAACATTTTGTCAATATTCTCATCGCATTATCTGATCTGGTGACTATTTGGTTTTCAAAACTGATTGAATATAGTACATAGTGCCTAATGAGTAAAATAGATTTTATTTATTTACCAAAAGCTATTACGAAAGCGATATAAGGGGTGTGGATAAATCGCGTTTTGCGTCACAATCGGCATTATTTCTTGTAACTGAGTATATTTTGACAATTACTAGGAAAAAACATGCGGTTAAACTTGAGCGCCATCTGAACTATTTGGTCTGCAATGATTTTTCTTTTCTTACAGGCCAGCTTTCGTAAATCTGCCATTATTCATCCAACAACGGGTGCGGAGTTAAATCTGTATACTGTCAGACAATTTATCATATTTTGGTTCTTTTGATTAAATAGAAATAATTCTAAAAAATGTAATCAATCTAAATAATTTAAATGAGTAGTTTCTAAAAGGTTTTCAGTTTCGGTGTGGGATTAAATCTGACCACTGGACATACCAAAATCTTAGAGTGCTCAGGCAATATTAATTTCCTATGGTAGTTATCCGTACAAGAACCACACTGAGTTTTAAGGAGTATTGGGGTGTTTGCCACACTTCAAAAGACCAAAGAATGGCCGTCCAAAAAGAGCATCCAGTTAGTCTAAGTTGGTCATGTGACGTGAGTCTCATCGAGCATGTCTGGACCTTCTTTTACTAAGCAGTCGAAGGAATTCCAGAAAACCCGGTGTTCCATGGAGAGCCACTCCGTGATTCCTAAGCTGATATTTTGACAAAATTGCAAAAATACTAAATTCGATAGTCTAGTGTGTAAAAAAAGTGAATCTTAAGTCATCTGGACTAATCTGCATACTGTAAATTTAGAAAATGTGGATGATGAGCTGACATGATGTGAAATAAAATTACATTCATTCGCAAAAAAAACATCTGATGTCTGCACTTTTGCTGTCTCTGAATTTATACCGTTTGTATTATTTTTAATCTTTTTGTATTTATCATTGGATTTCTGGTAATTAGGTGATTTTTGGTTTTTCTGATGCGCACATTTGAATATCAATATGGCAACATATTCAGATTTACGTCTGTTTCGCTTTGAAAATAATCGTCAAATTCATGATGTTTTTATTTACGAGGTGATGTCACAGGAAACTTCTGTCAGAATCCATTTGTTTTAGTCTCTTAAGAGTCGTCGAACCATTATTGCAGAGTTTTCAGAGTGTTTATTCAGTTATCCATCACTCTATTTTCTCCAGATCCCCGTTAAATAACCGAAACAATGGCAGTAGACAGCATTTGGGCTTGGCATAGATGCGAAACGGTTGAGTTGTAGTGATACGAACTGTGCTAATTAAAAAGGAACAGACCTTCCTATTGAAGGGAGACAGGGTGGGTTGATGTTAGTCAGATCCGTGTAATCCATATGTCACTGTGCACTATAAAAGGACTTAGTAACACTTTTGAACGACAATTGTTTCTCTAATAGCAGTTTAAAAAAACAAATAGGAGTAGTAGGAAAGGGGGATATTTGGATCAACCCCCCTTCCCAACCAAAGTGTATCAGAGGGATCAAACAACAGTGAAACAAATGCGCACTATTCAAGAGCATATATTTCCGAACTCATGAAGACACTTGGGAACTGTGACTCTCGACACCGTATGAACACACGCGTGCAGTCAACGACACTGGTAGATGTCTGTGTTTTAGTTGGAAATAGACGTATTCCTTTTCTTGACTGATTCCATTAGACTTTCCAGTTGTATTCCAGTACACTCCGCTTTGATCGTCTCCATTATTTAGTAAATTAGTCCTTCTCTCTCTCCATGAGATACCAAACAGTCTACGGTAGCACTTCATTTTGAAAGCTTATGTTCTCTTCCTGACTGTTTCACAGCCATATAGAGTATATAATACTGTCTACCATTGCCCTCATCAGCTTGGTCTTTTTCTCCGGGTTTATTTTTCTTGCTTTCCAGATGCTGTCCAATTTAGCTATTGCACTCGTTGCTTCTCCTATCCTACACTTCACTTCGAGAACGCTAGTTACGGTTTTTGTGATAGTGGCTCCCAGATATTAAAAATTCTTTATATAACCTGTGTCAGTTGTTGACAATCAATATTTGTGTTTAGTCATGTTAACTAATTTTTGTATCATCTAATTATGAACGGGCCTTTTTATTTTCTTAATAGAATGAATGCTTGATGGTATATTTTTTAGCTGTGAGTGAGCTCGACTGCATGGATGTACTGTAGCTCTGGGAAGATTTGCAAGCCACTTATTGCATCCAATCCGTGTGGACATTGCGCAGATGGCAAGAAGAGTTTATCATCTGTTCTATGCCTTTCCACCCCTCCCGTGTTTCTTCCATGCACCCCTTATTTCTTTACTCCCTCTGCTGTGCACCCAATCCCATTTTTCAAGTTTATGCAAACAACCCCTTCCTCTTTATACAATAACCGTCATCAAAATCGAACGCGCTTTGCTTTCGATTCCGTATAGTGCAGACTGACGCGATAGCAGCACACATCGGAGAATCGAGTTCCCAGTTCTGTTTACTAGACGAAGTCTAATCAAATGAGGTGGGGATCTCGGATGACATTGATGGATTGGTCGGTCGAAAAAGTAGTTATCACCTATTGACCTGATCACTGACTGTACTTACTTGTAACGCAAACACTCCTAAGCATGGAACTTCGTTATATTGACCTTTATACAAAGAGGTTGGAACAAGTATACTAGAGTAGACACGTCCATGTAAGATAAAGGATTTCAATTTCGGTCAATCAGATGCGACGTTTTAAAAATAGCATTAGAATTTGGTGGCATGCAGGTTAGTGATTAATTTTCCAATACAATCATAGAGCACATTCCCGTTTCATTTTGTCTGTTTGTACAGTTTAAAGTAGCTAATTGCCATTTTGCAAAAGAATAACCGAAAAATAAATATTAGCCTTTTTAACTTTTTCCTACCAAACACACTAAAACCGAAATTACACGTTTTGGCACGCGTGTTTACTCAGGTGATGTTTTCATACCTCTTTGACTTTATGATTTTCGCAATTTTAGTCGCTTTTTATACGTAGCATACATTTTATTCAGAATACAAGATAATGACACACAACTTTATTTTCCAGAAACGATTATGCTTCAAAACAGTAACAATACTCAAACTTTCATCATAATGTCTGAATACTGCTGTAAACACCGTAGTTACTATTATTATCGTATTTAAGAATAGGCAGGATAACGAAATGCGCCTTGCATGAACGTTACAAATACAGTAAATGTCTACAACCTCCTCCTAAGAAAGCATCTAACGTGTGAGATTTCTTGGCTTCTTTCTTCAGCTCTCTTGCTTCTTGCAATCGTTTCCCATTTACACATTTTACAGTAAAAAAGTGAAAGTAACTAACTCTTTCATCGATATAAACAAAATCGGCAAGTTCTGCCCTAACCTGAGAATTTTTATTTAAATTAACACAGTAAAACAACAACTTTAATTTACGACTCATAAATAAAAGGTCGTCACAAAATCTTGGCTTTCGTTGTATCGGTAAACATAACATTGTGTTACATATGATTTTATTAACGGACTGAGAGCAATTTGAAGCCATCAGTTCATGGGTGTTTGCTTATACTGATCTTCTGTTCATTATGGACGGATATGACACGTTATGTGACCATAGAATGCCGACATGGGTTAATGAGAGTTTGCATGAGACAATTTAAGGCAGACGGTGTACTGTTGTGATCGTCTCCACAATTCATGCAGCATTGCTGTACTTGTTTCTGAGTTCTCTTGAACGATGTGTCACCATTGTCTGCAAAGTAGTCATTGCAATCGGCTACAGCTTATATCATATCCTCTGGCGTTGTTAATCTTCTCCAGAGGGCCAATATTTGTGTTGTTTTCACCAAGACATTCCTTTTCGACGTTTCTATGATATCTACTCATATCGCATCAAAGTCTCTCCCAAACCAAGTAACACGACTGTGATATGTTTGTATACGACTATCCACTAAAACTGTCTCTTTCAGTAAATCGATCCTCGTTTCCGATCAGATAAACATCATCAGATCAATATCATGTCGAACGATTTCACAACACCATGCATCCTTTTTGTACATTCAATCGGGAAGTGTAATCACGCCTCACTACTATAATTTCTTTGCAGATCACAAAATAACCGCAACACATCCAAAATCAACACACTTATTTGCATAATAAACGAACAGACTTTGGTGAAGCATTTTGCTTGTTATGTTTTGCTTCTGTCACAGGCTGTTGTACCATTGGTGTGTATCTCCAGCATAGAATTAGAGTATGCAGAATGCTGACTCACGCCCGCAAAGTGAAGCTTTATTTTGGGCGCTGTAATCTCAATCTCGGGGCAGAAAGGAGCCCGCTGCCCCATGTTAACCTATATTAAAGAGAGTATATTTCAAGCGCTTTTGCAACAAAGGAAGCAAATGCGACATTTACTTTTAGGAAGACAATTTATGCAGAATGATGTATCCAAAAAATAAAATTCTTTCACTTAAATTCTTTAATAAAACAGCTGTTTAAAGTGAACGATTTACTTCCAATCTACCGGGTGGGCAAAAATATTGGTCGGAAACTAACTGCCTATAACTTTTTTCTGTGTTATATATGTTTCTAAACATTTGCAGGCTTATAGTAAACATTTAGAACTTTTATTTTGTATAATTTCAAAAATCAATATTTAAAAAACAGTGATATCAGTCTTTATTTAAAAATTTGATTTTTAAAATTATCAGATTCATTTATATAGAAGCAGTTATGTTAAGTGATTCATTTTTAAGATGAAATTTCTAATTCCTGATTCCATTAGAATGATAAATTTTTATTATGCAAACAATAGTTCAACCGTCGTAGCAGTGAGAAAATTCAAACACATGGAATAAAGTTTCCAACAACAGGCAGTGTCCTCACGCAACATCAAAGAACGTGAGAGACATTAATAGAAATCTGAAAAATCACGGTATCTTAATATCAAGAAAGATGTGAAATTTTGACCGACGGAAGCAGAGTTTTAGCGATGAGGAGTTGCTAATAATTTTGGCTGAAATTAATTATGATAAAATTTTATCAGTCTAATGGAATCCGCAATTAGAAATTACATCTTAAGAATGAATCACTTAGCATAACTGCTGCTATATAAATGAATTTGATATTTTTTTAATGTTTTTTGAAAATATTGATTTTTGAAATTATACGAAATAAAAGTAATTAATTTTTACTATAAGCCTGCAAATATTAAAAAACATATATAGCACAGAAAAAAGTTATAGGCATTTAGTTTCCGATCAATATTTTGGCCAACCCGGTATATGAAATAATTTAAAACGACGTGTACTCTAAAAAGGCATGCAGGAGATTCTGTACAGTTTGTGCAACAAATAGACATATAATAAATATAATATACAAAGTACAGGGCATAGCAAATTAAACGTTTACATTACTGACCATGAAATAAAATACGTTTATAAGCTTTGTGGGCGTGATCGGGTATTGAGATTTATAAGATTTCTCTGATACTATACAATTTACTATACTTATACATTCTCACGCGGACAAAATAATACAAATCATACGAATAAGCATTGTGACATGGTCTGTTTCTACTAGGTATTCGTGGTCACAAAAATTGTATTTTACTAAAAAACAGTTCAAGGTGGTCCTGCGAAAATTTGTACTTTAAAATATAAATAAAACCATGTGTTAATAAAAGTTGGCCAGACACTCAGTAGATGTAACAGTTATAAGAAATCCTAAGATGGGTGTAAAGCGAGGTGTTTTCAATATGGGTGTACCCGGCTTTTGCCCCGAGATTGCGAATTGAGGTCTGTCAAACTGGTTAGGCTTAGCGTAGCCACAGCGTGAATGAGTCAGCATTCTGCCTACTCTAATTCTACATATTGAAGAGACGAATCGATTGATGCCATCAAATTTGGAATCCGATCAGTGTCTATCGATTTTATTGATTGATTTGTAGTTAAAAAGGTATTTCTATGATTTGTATGGGCGATTGATATGATCCGACATATCGTTGGAAAGGTGAGCCGAATCGAATGGTGCTGTTTATTTTCCCATCAGACTTCTTATAAGTAGTAAACTATGAATAACGTAATTTCAACTTGAAAAGTGAATTTCTAGAATGAACAATATATCGTTGGAAAGGTGATGTTTAGTACCTCTCGTTGAGTTAAAAGACACTGGATGACATTCATTTTCTGGGTCAAATACATTCGAGAGAGCTAAAGCACCCTCGAATACCTTTATAGTCAAAATGCACCCCAATGTATCAAATGGATGACAGTCTGCGGCAGATAAATTATGCATTAAAAGGTAAAGCATCGTAGTACTTAACGGTTAATTTAGGGAGCTCTAGTGAGTGAACGCCACGTCATCGTAAGTACGCTGCAGACGCGTCACTGTGAGTGAACCTGTCAAGAAAGCAATACTAAAATCGACAACTTATTTATTCTCATAATCAATCTCTGACAAGAACATCATGATAAAGCAATATAAATCTGTTAAGTCATTTACAATCAGATGCCCACAAAGTCTCAGTTTCATCCTCATCAGCGGGGTCGTACTTTGAGGACTCGGCATCCATAATATTTGCGTCGTCTTCCGAAGCACAATTAGTCGTGTCGTCATTGTTGTTGTCGTCGTCATGCAATCAAAAGTAAGGGAACTACTGTACTGTGGGGAACCTTCCTTTGAACTCTTCCCAGAAACATGAGGCCTGGACCGGGTCGGACACCAGATTGCTAAGATCTTTAATGCTCGATTTTTGTCGGAGGTTGTGGATAGCTGTGAAATCAGGGGCTATGTGTTCGACTGTCTCTGCTTCCAGTAGACATGCTCTGCAGATATCATTCTCGCTCATGCCTATTATCTTGCAGTATGCGCGGAGTTCAAGGGAGTGGCCTGTTCTGAACCTTCTCAAATTGATTATTTCTCTCTTACCGATATTTCTTTCTTTTTCTTCAGTCAGGTCTTTATTGCTATATAGTTTCTTCCACCTTTCATGTTCGATCTTGTTGTTGTTGTACAGCGGGTCTCGTCAGGGGATCCAAGACTCCATCATATACGAGTACACCGACACGGATTCCTCTGAGAGGCCGTGCCGGTAGATACATCTAACTTGGGTGTCTCAGAAGGGATGCTAAACCGTTTAATATCACCCAAATGAGACTGTGATCAACATGAAACGGAGGTGGACACCAGCCCTCACCCAAGCTATACCCTCAGAAGGGTGGTCGCAATTTAACCAAATGGCCCAACTTTCACATAACACCATACATCGCCGTCTTTAGATCTCGGCAAATTTGTCTCTTCATCCCTGTCTTTAGTTGAAACGTTGTCCGAAGCCATCATAGTCGTGTCATCATCGGTCACCGGGGACTCGCTCTCGTCGTCACTTTCTTCCTCGTTGTGACGGCGGCGGCGGTGGCTGGCAATTTCTTTCTCAAAGAAGGTTCTATAGGATGACAAAACCTGAGGCACTAGGGAATCATGAGTACTTCCAGTGTCGCCTGTAGCTTCCCAACACTTTTGTCAACTAAATACGCAAAGTCGCCACTTTCGTCAAATTTTTCTTTAATCAAAAAGAAGTAGTCAAGTCGATTAATAACGTTGTTAGACAGCCTGAGGTTTTATTTTTCTCCCCTCTCTTTCAAAACCTCGTCTATTGCCATGAATATAATGGCAGAAGTTAAATTCTCGTTGCAGTACTCCTGCTCAGTTTCCGACAAAGACATAACTCAAAGAAAGTTGACAGTTAAATACCTTCCAGCAAAACAATGAAGATTGAAGTGCAGTTCATATTGTTTATAGACGAAGAGTCGCCTCATGGGGCTCCACGATAAAAGAATACAGGTTGGTCTTACAAGCATCCTCTAGAGACTCCTTACACCTGGGGCTGCTATCATTAAGCAGAAGATTCTTTGATTGGCTTTTAGGTGAAGACAATAGTCCATCCAATATCACTAATTTGAAGAATTAGCTGCCCTATATCTATAAAGGTTCTCGCAACAGTTCCCTGCGCTGTTGGAGTATTCTCATGCTGTTGGTGCGACTAACTGTGACCCAAAAGACCCACATAGTTCGGTTACCTCTAACTGGGAGTTTATTGAAGCCACTGATGTCGTGCTGCTCCAAAATGATTCTGAGTTACTACGGTCATCCGTGATGCACAGTATCATCGTTAATGCTACAACATACTCTGATGGGGACTGGTTTGTAATCATGGTCCGCTTGCTGCAGCCTAATGGGTGTGTTGTTCTGATGTTCTGGGATTTACTCTATGTTTAGAACGAGGTATCTGAGACTTTGGCTACCGCTGTGCTAGACCTGTACCAGCGTGACGGAATCGACATCAGGCAATGTGTGGCCTGGGTCAGTGACGGGGCTTCCAATATGAGAAAGGCCTACACACTTTTGATGGAACGGGCCGAGATAAGCATGTTTTCCGTGCACTGTTTTGCTCATCGAGTCGATCTTGTGTTGAGCACCGATTGTTGGTCTAAATCCTATTTCTGCGAGCGCATGGAACAATCCCTTCGCACCGCGTACCTGCTCTTCAACCGATCCAACCCCAGGAGGAAACAACTAAAGAGACTTCAAGCTGCTTTCGGCCGTATTATTCTTCCGAAGCCTCTTCATGAGATACGATGGATAAGTAAATTGGAGTGTGTCGAGGCGTTCGCCCATGCACGCAAGGGAATTTATGAGTTCCTGACAGAGATGCCTACCAACAAGGTGACTGACGATATGGCTTCATTGAAGCGCTTCATCGAAGAGTGTGAGGAGCCGATGCTGGATCTTCTCAAAGTGCTCCGTGTTGTGGGTAACCTCACCAGGGCGCTTCAGAGCCAGAAAATCAACTTGTGGGAAGGGAGAATGAAACTGGTGGCAACCCCTGCCGAGCTTCGCTGCTTAGATTCTCTTCATCAGGATATTGCTCATTTGAGAGATGATAATCACAAAACCAAACCTTGTATACATTTGTTTAGCGAGCGAATTTTTTTTTTACTTTCTTTAGATAAGTTGATATTAAAAAATAAAGCCATTTAGCTTTCCCCAAAAAAATGAAATTCCCCGATTTTAGCTTATATTGTCATTTTCCCTGACAACGGGACCATACTGAATTAAAGGTGTACGTATATATTTGTGGAATTACATGCAAATGGCTTCTATTCACAATCACTAATTGAAGATTCCTACAATCGCCGGAATTCTTTAGAAGACTCCCACAATCGCTTGAATTCTCCGACAATCACCTGTTCTGTGGAACATTCCTACTAGACAATTCTGAACCCGTATGTCCATGTACATGGGCACGAACTACGTAGCTACCAACAATTCGCCGCTTGATTCTACAGTAGATAAGCTAGTATACAGGTTGGGGTTTATACCCAGCACCTGAACATTCTTAAAGTAAGCTGTCAAATCCATACCGAGATATATCCCAATAATAAGGCAGACTGTTACTCCAAACATATTTTTATTCAAAGTTTCCATACACTCAGACATATTGAAAGTCAAGCATCCTATTCGTCAGCTACAGCCTCCTTTTCCAGTTTCTTCAGGTAGGAAGCCTTCTTTTGACGCACGCGATCTTCCCGCTGCTTCTTCGTCAACTTCGACCGGTTGAATCTGGAACACGAATTAAAGAAACCAATAAATTATAAAGAGAAAATAAATCTTAATAATGAAACAAAAGCAGGACGAAATAAAGAAAAAAGGGAGAGTAATTACAGGCTTTGATTAGATTGATTAAACGTGAAACAGAAGTGGATACGTTGTGACAAACCATAAATCTGCACGTGGTGGTACAGTACAGGAATTACCCAGCCACTTATAGAGGAAGTATCAAGTTGTTGAGCTGGGAAGAGGAAACTGGTGAGAAAAAAATTACGGGACCCGCTGCAAGAGGTCAATGAGGTGTAAAAGAGTCAAGATGTAAAGAGTCGTCGTTGAAGCGAAGGCAGAAGGTGGCGTTCGGTGGAGGAAACAGACTGAGGGTGTTATAGAACGAGGATCGCCGTCTGACGGAACCTGCTTTACGAACAAGGTGGTCAGCAAGTTTATTTGCCCTGAGCAGACGCCTTCAAGTGGTGGGATGTCCTGCTCCGGCATTCCCTGCGAACTTCTACGCCCCCCCCCCCCCACCACTTGCCCTTCCTGTGGTGAAGGCCCGCAGGATCTTTCTCACATTCTCTCTTGTCCCTCATCTTCAGGCCTCCGCCTTGCCATCTTTGGTGAGACGGCGAGCCTTCTCGGCCTATCGAGGCGACCATGGGGAGTTGCCCGGTTGGTGGGTCTCGGCGGCCCCGCGCCGCCCCCCCCCCCCATCCTCCGGAAGGGGTCGGCTAAACAAACCGCAGAGGTAGCGCGTCGGAGGTCCAGGATTTGCTTCGATGTCTCCATTATGAAGGAGGTCTGTGGGACTTTTCCTTGTCGAGAAGTTGTCGCCAAGAGTGATAAGAATTCCGAGAGGATAGGCCGCCGTGTGGTGTTGTTATTGGTGTTGTTACAATTCCCAGTGATAGAGAGGCGTGTGACCCTTGACCTCCGGAGGAAACAGAAAAGAGCGAACATAGAGAGACAAAAGTGTGTGAAAGATAGAGGTAAGAGAAAAGATATTAAAAAGAAAAATGTGACGAGAGAGGATCGAGCAACCGTAGGCGGTTCCAGGGAGTGCAGCACTTTGCCTGTCGCAGCAATACAATTACCCCAGTTATAGGATTGTGCATCTGTTGTACCTCGAAAATTAGTATTACATAGTACCGTCCAGTGAATTTGTGGAAATGCTCCCGAAATGTGAGAAATTTAAAAAAAAAAAAACTATATGCCATTCATTTACAAAGGCGCGGTTTCACGTTTCGTTATTTTATTATTTACGACTGGGTGATCTTTGGCCTCACGATCCCCAGCGCCACCTCGTATATCCGGTATCGGAGAAAACGAAGCATTTCGGGCCGCTAAACATTCTACTGACACCCTCGCGCCAGTCAGGGACAATATTTATTTCCCTCTGAGCCGGAACACAACAACCTACTCCCTTAATAATGACAGTGAAATGCTCTACTAACTGCCGTGGAATAGATTAATATACTAGGCCACAGATGGGAGGCTGGGTAGCCGGGTTAGCTGTTTTTCAGTGACGCACTCTGGCCACTAGCGCATATCCGGTAAATCGATGATCAATCCATCTGTCTATACTGGAAGTTTCCAGGAACAGACAGACCACGAATATGAAATACATCGTTGTTCGGTGTATTCTTTTTTTACGGAGAAAAAAGGCGAGATTGTTGCCATAGACTCGATATAGAAAACGTAGATTGTTTTGGCCGAGTTAAGACGAGACAGAGAGAGGTTTATCTCCCCCTGTCTCTCTCTCTCTCTCTCCTTTGTCCTCTATAATACGATTAGTTAATTCGCCGTATTCGGGGATTGCCACTGTTGGCATGGCAACTGGCAGCAGCAGCAACCACAGCACAGATTAGATGGGAAGATTCAATCTGCGAAAAGCTGTTTCCCGAAGGGTGGCTGCAGTTGTGATTGTCAGACGGATTCGTCTTTTGTATAGCCAGGCCTCGTC
>JAUYWV010129147.1:0-11224 GCA_032274565.1 Nematoplana nigrocapitula
CTTTGTCAGACAGTACTTCGTTGCTTGAGCTCTTCACTGTTGCCATGTGAGTTTGGGGTGGTCTAGACATGCTTCGGGTGATACTGTAGGCCATTTTAGTGTTGTTTCTTTTCCATGCCTTTTCGGCGTCAGAACATTTTTCCTCAATTCATTCTTTCTTCCTTTCTTTGCATTTTCTTTTAACCAGTTTGTTGGTTTGGTTGTATTCCTTTCGCATTTGTGGGTTCGCGTATTTACGCGCTTTCAACTGGCGTCGTTCCTCGCTGAGACGCAGGATTTCTACTGTCATCCAGCTTGGGGTATTTCTCCGCTTATAGCCGAGGACTTCTTTCGTAGTGTTGTTAATCTTCTCGGAGTTTGGACCATAGTTCTTCTACTGGTAGATCATGCTCTAGAATAAGCGAGATATTCCGTTTCATGGATTCTTTGAAATGTTCTTTCGTCTGGTCATTATCCAGTTTGAGTGTTTTATATTGAGGTGTTTTTGTTTGCTTGCCGTAGATACTATTCAGCTTCACTTTCAAGTTGGCCATTACAAGTTGATGGTCAGAGTCGACATCGGCTCCAAGAAATGCTCTACACAACAGCACACTTGATCTCCATTTTCTTCTTACAAGGATGAAATCTATCGAGTTTTTTGTTATTCCGTCAGAAGAATCCCATGTCCACCTTCTGTTGGGTTTGCTCTGGAAAAAGTAGGTGCTGGTGATTACAAGTTGGTTAGCCATGCAAATATTGACGAGTCTCTCTCCTCTTTCATTGATGTTTCCGTTGCCGAATCTCCCTAAGACATGAGAAATCGTATCTTCCGCATTCGCAGGACGGGAACCGACTTTGGCGTTGAAGTCACCGATGATGATCAGAATGTCTCTGGAAGAAACACCATTAATGCAATTCTGTAGCTGGTCATAAAAGGCATCGCTGTCATCGTCGGAGACGGAAGATGCGGGAGCATATACTTGGACGACAGTTATATTCACCTTCAGATTTGTCCTGAATTTTGCGATGATGATGCGGTCTGATACGGGATTGTATCCAATGAGACACTTTTGCGCTGTCTTATCTAGGATGAGGGCTACTCCACGTGCATGTTGGTCGGCGCCGGCGAAGACGACGAGGCGATTGTTAACTCTCATTTCTCCAGAGCCTGTCCAATGCGTTTCAGAGACGCCGAGTATATTACAGCGATAGCGATCCAGTTCAGAAAAAGGGAGGTACCTTACCAGGATTTGGTGTAGGGTCTGGACATTCCAAGTACCGATCGAGAAAGTTTTCTGCTTAGTTTGTGGTTTTGTTTTAGTAGTTGCGGTTTCGTAGGACTGTGGTGTAGGCGGCAGGTGTCCAGTCATCTCCGCCTTGTTTCGGTTCATCAAATCTGAGCCATGCCGATTGTCTACAAAGTGGAGGGCGTCGTAGTGTTCGTTATCCAGTCTGACACAGAGGATTCCGTTGGGGTGGTGAACGTGACGGGGTAGGATATCTCTAAAGACGGTCAGGTTCGACTCAAAGATCCTAATAGTCCTTCCTAGCGCGTTTGTGATGATAAGCGGCACAATGTCTCCACAAGAGGTGTTGTATATCTTTTCATCAATGTAGAGACGAAATTGTGGGATTACGTCTTCCCGGGGGCTAAACGAAGAGTATTCCTGAAGATTATTGAAGAATTCCTCTTAAAAAAGTATTAGGAGATCGTGGATTGTCTATTTGTCTCCATGGTTTCCATCCAGGTTGGTGCATGCAGATATGCTATGAAGGAAACAATGACCATCACCGGACGAGGGGAGTACCGTATGGACAATATTGGTGCCGGTCTGCAGTCCATAAACGTCCAGCTGTTCACACACATTTTTAATAGGCTGAGACACAAAAGATATTTGTAAAAAAACACTTGAACTAGAAACTAATGAATAAGAAAAGGTAGACAAATATAAATATCTAGGATGTACAATAAGCATATATCTAAAACGGACTGAACATATTAACAAAATAAAAACTAGGATGAATAAACTGGTACCAACACTATACAGGATTAGAAACACACTTGATGAAAAAATAAAGTATTATTTTATCACATAGCATAATAAAACCTCACATTCAATATGCAGTTGAAATTTACACAAAAACTATATATAGCTAAAAATATGAAAGCTATACAAAAAACCTAGAAAAAACCTACAATCTTTACTAAGCAGTTCTACATGTCGCACATAAATGAATAATATGCCAAATTCCAGAAGAGAAATGTACAAAATCTACAACCCTAATAATAATTCAAAAGTACAGTTGAAAAATAGAACTAACTCTATTGCAAGATTTAACCTAGAAATAGCCAAAAATCCTTCTTATTCAGATACAAAAAAATGGATTTTGTTTCTTTACAGTTCAAACATGTTACGTTAAGGGTTTGTTTTATATTTAATGTTATTTATGTTAAATTCATATTTTTCGGAATAGTTTACATTGTTATTATATTTCTTATAGTGTTTTTAATGTGTTATCCCTGTTACTTATTGTCTTTGTTTTTTGTTCGTTGTTTGTACTGTAAAATTCTGCCCTGATGGGAAATAATAATAATATAAATATGAAATGCTCCTATGAGTTCGAACGCTTTATAATTCACTGTAATGCGGTTATTGTTGACAATGCTGGACACATGTTTGAAATGACAAATTTATTCGTATAAGTATTATGTAATTATAAACAAAGTTCAATTACATTACAAAAACAAAATCGCCGGAATACTTTTTTCCATCGCTTCCATCCACCGATATAATGTAGGTCGTTCAGAATATTTCCCACATTTCGAGAGGAAATGTAAATACAGTATCTCCTAAGCGAAGCTTCTATTGAAAAGGTTACTCCACATAACGACTCTTTTCGAATGATATGAGACAGTGACAAACCTATTCCTCACCAAAAACAAAGGAGCTTCGCAGGCTACAACCGCATCCCAACAAGCCATTTGACAAATGAGAGATAGCTATACAATTTTTTAGAGTTGCGGTCTTCTACCCATTTCAACCGATCACTCTTGCAGCTTCTCTCATAGACCTCCGACCGTATTCCACTCTGTTCAAGACAGTCAAGGTGCCATGCTGCTGAGTTATATTCTAGGAATGTGGGGTGGTAGCGACATGTCTCTTTTAAAAGCTATCAGTCAAACCCATTCTATACCTGTGAGTGTTCTGATGATGTAGACTCTTCTCCTCATATTCCAGACCACTTTATCAACCAACGTGTTTTAAGAAATTCAACCTTCCTGTCATAAATAACCCCAATAAAAGTTGCGTTCGATTCCTGTGGTATGGCTTTTTATTTTATCTTGATGTTAGGCTGGCTATTCGCCTGTTCACATCTTTAGTGTCCATAGAAAAAAACTTTGCCACTGCACTTGTTAGTACTGATAGTCATACACCTTTGTGTCGTTCCATTTTTATGATAGTTTTTGCTTTCCGGACTTTGTTACTAGTCCCTGCTATGCTTCTAATTCTCGCTTACATCACCAAATCATCGGCAAACCCATTAGATTTAGTTTCCATAGCCTGCAGTTTATTCAAGAAGTCACTGATGTAAATGATAAACAGGTCAGAAGAGACAATAGACCCTTGAGGTAGACCGTGTCTAAGAGTTTGTATTTTCTGGTATATTGGTTAATACCAACACGCGTATTTCAAATTTCCTGAAACGCTTGAAGCCATCTAATGGTGTAGTTATTTAACATTGCATGAGTCGTCTTTCACACTTCTCGACATCTTGTCACATAGTAAAACCCTCTCTCTCGCCCCTCTCTTTTCTGGCGCTTTTATTTTCTCGGGCCCTAAAGTCGATGCGCCCTAGGAAGTCTAGCACTTTCTCGGGTTCTTCGCTGATGATGTCGTTATACGGATTTGTTGTTGTTTTCTAGGTAGTACTTATATCTGTTACTGTATATTTGATACCATCTAGCCTCTTCCCCACAACCACAGTCCGGTTAGTTGGACCAGTTTTAAGGATAAAAATAATTCCATTTATTATCCATGTTTCCTTCATTTGGCCACTGGTCCTCATTTTTTATTTTACCATCAATTATGAGTCTGGTAGTTGTTCGCAACATTTTCTTCCCTGTAGGATTTCTAATGTATTTCTTGATGGTGAAAGCCGTGCTATTACCAAACACTCCAATGGTTACAGGTTGTTGATGATGACTTCTCTATACCTACTCCAGTCGGCTGCCTTCCAGTTCTCCGCTAACCTACAGGGTGGCCCTTGAAATTCGACCTCCACCCCCTTACCTAAGTGTAACCTTTTATTCATAAAACTAGTATTACTAAAATAATATTGTATGATCGTAACATCAGGGGTAGACGCTCTTCCAGCGTCCCTCTCAAACCTAATAGCATCAGTCTCATACATGACACTGAGTGCATTATCCTCGATCACCACCTCCAAGCCATCACGTACTGAGTGGATCAACCTGAACTGGTGATCTTTTTTCGAAAGTGTTCTCCTAATATAGTGATATTCTTGTGTGTGTTTTACTTTAACTAGAAACCCATTGCAGCTTCGCTTGCCAAAAAACATTACTGCGCAATTATTTTTTGCTAAGTGGCCTATGTCCGCCCCAAAGTTCAAAAGAATTCAAAGATACCATATTCAGCCCGATTAATTCATTAGAACAATACTGAGAAAAAAACAATAACATTTATATTTAAGTAACTTAGTCCATAGACATAACACAATATTAAAACGCATGATTGTTATTGCAAGCATAGGCATAAATGGCCTTCGAAAAAATCTAAAATTGACTGTTATTCGAGGAGAGGTTTTTGCACCGCCATGGTAGTTACGATGACTGGGAAACCTTGACTCTAACTTGATCAATCAAATTCTGTGTGGAATGGGGCATTAGTTGGGGTGATAGCGTTAGAAATAATGAATAAGATAAAGAACAAACATAGTCGACACCCATTTATAAGTAGATGAATCTGCTTTTGGAGTATACAAGTACCCACGCCATATACGGGTGGAAACCAATCGAACATCAATGTGATATACGTACGCCCTACCATTGATCAACGTAACAAACTGGCAAACATCAAACAAACAAACTTTAAAAAACATACTGAAGAGAAACAGTTTTCAGATTCTATTAAGTTCTTTAAGACTCTTAATCTGTACTACAGTATATTGATTTAGCTTTGGAGCTAGCAGCTACTCTAGAACTCAAATTCATATTCTAGGAGTATGGCATGTATTGATTTTCAATGCAGCAATCGCTTACTGCAGAATTCAAATTCCTACGAATACTCCTTATTCGAGTAAGACTATGACTATGACTATGACTTGCTCCGTAAAATTCGGCGTCTAATAGTGCCTTAGTCGGGATGATAGCGTTAAAAATATAGAAGAAGATAGAGAACATACACATATCCAAGACCTATTGTAAGTAGATGTTTGAAAAAGTTAATGCCGCGCCTTCTGAACTGTATATATAGGCGCCTATATCAATTCATACCCCTAAGTAAAATTCGGCGTCTAATAGTGCCTTAGTCGGGATGATAGCGTTAAAAATGTAGAAGAAGATAGAGAACATACACATATCCAAGTCCTATTTATAAGTAGATGTTTGAAAAAGTTAATGCCGCGCCTTCTGAACTGTAAATATAGGCGCCTATATCAATTGATACCCCTAAGAAATGCCTATTTTTATAAATCCTGGCGGTGGGCATAAGTGTGACTCATTTACTCTGTTTAATTTTATAGAAGAAAATGATCAATTTTGAAAAATCAATCAGATTACCTTAATTTTATGTATCAGCTGCGCCCCTTCTGCGATCGAAGGTCTTGTAGACAGAAGATAAAAGACTGTTTAGAAGGGCCCCAAGAGCTGTGGGAGATGGCTTTGAGGGCTTTAGGGCGAGGAATGATTATACCCGAAATTAAAAAGTGTGATAAGAGAAAGAGAGGGTGCGACCAAAGGTGACGCCCAGAAAAGTAGGGGTGGGGTAGAAGGATAGAGGGAGCCATTGAAAGAAAGGAGTGGTTGGAGGTGGACTTGACGAGAGTCCATGGAGAAGAAAGAGACCTCAAATTTGAGCGGGAGGCGCCATTCATCAGACCAGGCTTCTATGATGTCCAAAGCCTCCTGGACTGAAGATTTTGCCGTACACACAGAACTGTGTGAGGACCGGATGACCAGGTCATCCTCATAGAGAAAAACGTGCACTGAGGGAGGAAATTGAGATGAAATGTCGTCAAGGAAGAGAGCAGGACAGAGGACAAACCTCTGGGGAACACCCTGGCTAAACGAAATTTACGACTACATGTGTTCTCCATGGTGACGGGTGCTTTGCAGTCCAAAAGAAAGGATTGTGTCCAGCAGACTAAACAAGGAGGAAGGCGGAGACGGAGAAGTTTGTCAGAGGGCCGGATGCAAGACAGAATCGAAGGCGCGGGACGAGTCAATGGTGGAAAGGACAGTAAGCGGCAGGGGATTTGGGAGAGTAGTACCCATCGGCAATAGATTGGGCCAAGAAAAGTATCTGGTCGACGGTAAATCGGTCAGGACGGAAGCCAGATTTGTATGTAGAGAGAACGGCATATGATTCGACGAAGTAGGAAAGACTGGCAAAGACCAGACGCTCAAAGAGTTTGGAGTAACAAGACATGAGAGAGATGGGTCAAAAGAAAGCTGGGGAGTCAGCAGGTTTGTTGGGCTTAGGGATGGGGATGATGTTGAAGATTTTGAAGAATTTAGGCGGTCCGGAGTTTATTGTCAAGGTGGGCTTTGGAATAGGCTCTGCGGCGTGCAGAGACAGCTTCCTCCACCTCCGATGACCACCAAGCTTTGGGAACCTGGGAACTATGATCAAGGGAATAGTCCCTTTGGCCGCATTGAGAAGAAGAGAGTTTAAAGAGTGGGTGACGTCGTTTAGAGAGAGGGTCTGGAAGAGATCATCAGAGGAAGGAGAGCTTCAGAAATGAGATTTGTGAAGGAATTCCAGTCAGCCTTTTATAGTTAAAGGAGGGTGTCTGAATGTTGGGACGAAAGGGGGAGAAGAAAGGAAGTGATTGAGGGGAAAGATTGTGGAAGAAAGCCTGCCCAAGGACGGGGTACTGTAGGAAGAGGGCTGCAGTTCAACCAACAGTTTCAGAAAAACTCACGGAGACAGGTGGGAGTCGCCAGTCACGGGCAGCCCGGGAGCTTCGGTGGTACATTTCGGCCCGAAGGTTGTTCCCTTTGGGTTCCCACCACCACGTAGAGGTGAACATCCGTCTGATGCCAGAATTAGCAATCCCATTGACTTCTAACCCATTGAAATGAGATTTCACAGAAGTCAGTTTCTTAGAATGCTTTGGTATTTGCGTTTTACAGATTTGCGCCCTTAGCCTTGTTTATACAATTCCCTTTATGTTTTCTCCTAATTGTTATTCTCATAATTCAAAGTTTTTCCTTATTACGTTTCGGCAAAAATTACCGAAGAGAAGCAGACATCTTTTGTTTAACAGTTTGGCGTGCTAATTGCTTTGCAATAAGATTAAATACATTTCAGTACATCTTGTCAGTGACTTCCTGCTGTTAGGAAATAAATCCGCCACATTTCCTATGCTCAAGTTTCTCTATCCACACTCAGTTATATTACATTGATCGATCTATTAATCTCTATGTTAAGTGGCCGTAAAAATGGAATGCACTTTTTCATCACATAATGTAGAAACTATTTAAAAAGATTCAGTCGAAACTAATCAAAACGGTTCGATATATTTGGTTTCTGTTATATATTTCTCCGAGTACATTTTTAATAGAATATAATAAAATGGAACATGTTTGGATGAATCGTTATTATATAAATATACAAGGTATACACTTACATGATAAAATTGACTGTGGTGGCAAAAGGCAAAAAAATATTAATAAAATTCCAGAAGTCTTTAACATTTCCACGTTTGGCATATATCCAGAAAAAGTAACATATATAGTTTAAAAATAAACCTACAACACCAACCTAACACTGCAATAAAGTGAAGCACCACTCCACACTGTCGAGATCAGTCGACTACTGGTCAGCAGTTGTATGCATGATATACAAGGTGCTGAAAGTTTGCCAACTACACATTGGTACGTTTCGGTAGGATTTCCTGAATCCACTAAATGTCACTGTATCGCCTTGCAGTTTTAGCGCCGGTAACTACAAGATATCTACTGTGCAGGCTGTGCATTGGGATTGCGTATGTACAGTATGTGCTGATGGGATTTTAATTGGAGAGTTAAGTATAAAAGATAAAACACGGCGGTTCCTGGTATTGATCAAATTTTTTCCCGAGAGGTAATATAGGCATGTACAGTAGATAAAATAAGTTATTTTCAAGTTACAGCTACTATGTATATAGCTAGATAGCAACAACATTTCGCACTAGTATATGATGAAATCAAATTGTGCAATTGAATGTTTAGAGAAGAGAGAGTATAAAGTCAAATTTAAAGAACACACACACTGAAATGCACAACATAGTATTTCCAGAAAATCCAACTTGAGGGGAACCTTCAGCAGTTCCTACTACGCCGGTTACATGACATTAGTATAAGGCTTTTTTTAACTCCACTTCGCTCCGTAAAATTTTTCGTTCATGTATTGAAACAGAGTTAAGCAGTCCCACGGTATCCACGATCAGATTGCGTCAGACAAATGTTTTGGTATGGATCGGTCGGGGCTCGAAGGTTTGCACCCTAGACCCCCTGAGAGTAACATAGTGCTTGGGAGTTGATAGTTTCTTTTCAGTATGTTTGGTTAATTTAAGTTCAATTAGAGTTGAAGTAGAGGGTGAATTATACCTACATGATTAGAGGTGAGTAGGCAAGGCATGAAAGTTGTCGGTTATAATGTCCGGATGGACGACTTTCAGCCAAAGACATTAACAATATAGCTAGACGGAGCACTAGCCGCGTCACCCATTGTTAAGAATAGGCGCTTAGTGAAATGTGTGCTGTCAGCTCCTAGCCAATCAAATCGCAGCTTTACTTCTTATTAAAATCTATGCTTTCAGCCGACTAATGTCCCCGGTTGCATCCAGGGTGGATGGTTGGCCGGGCAAAGCAAATGCCTGGATCCGGTTAAAGTCCAGAGTTTATTGCTTAACAAAAACAACTGTCCGGGTTGATTATGTGATTTTTGACGACACAGAGACGAAAAGAAACTGTAGTTGTAGTGGCAGCACAAGAACCACAGCCAGTTTCTTTCTATCGGCGCGAGAGGTACCCAACCCAGATTGGGTCACAAATGGCTTTTCTGACTTCCTGTCCGGGCACGAGCCTGGCGACCAGCTTAAGGGGCGCTCCAAGGACGCGTCACTCGGCGTATCCGAGGCATAGCATTTTTTAAGGAATTTTCACTAGGCGACAAGATACAAAAAGGGCACTTTTTTGGTCTTGCTAATGAACAAAAAGGGTATATTTTTAGACAAAAGGGGCACATATACATATACGGTACCTGTATAAATAGTCAGTACAGTAATTCAGAAGAAATAAACCAAAAATCACAAACATAACCTTGTTATATATTGTATGTTAACAAAGAACAAGAAGTAGTTCTACTCTTGGAAGAAGTTGTTGATGAAGTCCCTCTGTTTGTAGAGTTCCGGACTGAAAAACTTGGTCACTAGGCGACATTTTGTCGCCTAGTTAACATGTTAAAAAATGCTATGATCCGAGGTTCATCAGGTGTGTTGCTTGCTTAAACCGTGTATTTGTGGTGAACCCTCGTCTCGCGCAGAGAGTCGGACCTTCTGACGCGTCCCAACCCGATTTGCATAAGGTGCCAGGAAGAACCGGACTTCTCCCACTGGATTAAAAGGTGCCTCCCTGGCGGTGCTCGCAAGGGTGCTTGCTCTGGCTGGTCTATTTGCCCGTCCCTCCAAGCTCCTCTAAATCCGGAGGTGATGATAGGAGCACCAGAGGCCAATCATTTCTGTGAGCACTACCCGGATCAGCCTCACACTCTAGAGCACTGGCTCACCAAATGTCCAGGAACGACCAGAGCGGCAATGTAAACTTTTGGTTGTTTCCCTGACCTGTCCTGCCTGACCGAAAACCCGAAGGAGGAGGCTGTTCTCGGTAATCCCCTGAAGACGGATGAACTTGGGCCCGTCAAATCTGAAGCTCCATGCACTGCTCCAATAGATAACAACAACGTTGACAACTCCCTTGCCGGATTGGACTCGGAAGACGGAGTCCCCGAAGAAGCCCCTCTACGACGATCATCCCGTCCTTCAAGGAAGCCTCTTAGATTCGGTTTCGATAACTTTCTAGTAAGGGCAAATGACTTGTTAATAACGACGTGATACTGTGTTCTATTTTTAAGTTTTGCTCTCAACTATTATTGATATTTAGCTATTCGCTCAGCTATCATTGCTATTCATATCACTTGTTGCTGTTTACGATTCTATTTTTCTGCTTCGCGTTTACTTAGTTATTCGTACAGTTACATTTACGTTTTCTGTGTAATGAAGCCTTTACAGTACATTGGCACTTGTCTATTCAGAAAACATTTGCATCTTTGTCAACTTACGAATTGGGACAAATCCAACATGGCAACGCCCGTCGACATGCATCAAAGTTGACTCTTCATTGCCTCTAAAATAATGCTGATTTCCTTCCACTATAGCTCCCTAATCACCTAGCATAAACATCTGTTGTACAAAGCTCGAAATGGAGAAGCATCGAGTCAATATTCTGTAGATGAAAGAACATTGGAAGTTTATCTCTCTGAGTCGCCATAGGGATACTTTTATGAAGAGAGAATTCGAAAGATGAACGCTCACCAGAAGGAGGTAACTGCTCATCAGGGTTAGATATTGAATTTTATTTATTCTTGGTCTAGTCTCTATACTTCTACATGTTTGTTCGGTCTACCATTATATTTGATGATAACTAATCCATCAACTATTTTAACATTTTGAAAACGGCCGTTTATTGTTTCACCCATTAATTTGAGTATTCTGTAGGAGAAGATACGACGATGCTTTCCATCTAGTAGTCAGACTGCTGCAAAAGAAAACCATAGATCGATACAGGGTGATTCAGAAAAAACGTCCATAATTTTAAACTTCTCCTACAGTGTCATTTTTTACTATATATAAAAAACTAAATATCAAATGAGATCCCAGAATCTCCTTTTTCTGCTAACGCAAATTTGAATGTTTTGAAATTCAAATAATTTTATTGATTTCGATAATATTAGAACATTTG
>JAUYWV010129158.1:0-11223 GCA_032274565.1 Nematoplana nigrocapitula
ATACGCAAGAGAAATATAAACATATTTACAAAATTATTTACTTACAAGAAATGCTTGGCGATATTTTTGTTGATGGGACAACACCTTCGTATTGTGTACAGGCATGGAATCAACATTGAAGCTGCTTGAACTGGGCTGATCTGGTTGACTAGTTGACTGTTAGTCCGCTGGCACACTTGACCACTATATAGTTTCTCTGGCATGCTATACAGAGCTCTATTACATACACTATATATATTAAAGACGTGAAACACATAATTTGCGTAAAATTTATAATTTATATAAGGCCATGACTACTCTACCGACTAGTCGGGAGACTAGACAAAATACTCCTCTACCAACAAAGCAGTAGTGGAGTTGTGAGTATATAATACACTACTCTACCAACTAAACAATATAATAAATTATTGATTAAACAAATATACAATATTTATTAGAAAGGGAATTAACAAGAAACGAACATTACACAAATTGTAATCAGGTTTATAATAACTTTTAATCTGTTTCATGAAGTGTAAGTACCATATATACTTGCGTATAAGCCGAGAACTTTTGGAATAAATTTGGATAAAAAGTGGGGGGGTCGGCTTATATGCGAGCATAATTAAACATGTATATAGTTAGGCTAGATAGCTGCAGCTATACTCGTTATTCCAACAGATAAAGAAGGTGAATAACATAGAAAGAGAAAAAACAATCAGTTTTATATACCCAGGTATATATTGCAAAAGTAGGTTGGTCAGCTTATATGTGACTATATAAAATATATGTCAATGTGATAGGGGATGTTCAAGTATACGTAATGCAGTTTATATACAATTAAGACCCTACCACCATTGGCAGATTCAGCGATTGTTTTTTTTGGGGGGGGAGTCAAAAATTTTCCAGGGGGATCCAGGTAAAAAAGAAGCATTTACCCCATAATTAGGCGCAAATGCAGAGGGTGGGAGCACATTAACCTCTAAGAAAAATTTTGACCTTTACAAATATACACCCTCTTCATCTAATTCTCTCTTTCTTTTATTTTGCTACTACTAGAAGAAAATTTGGGCTTTTTATACTCAATTAAATATGACTCATCATCTCCTTCGATACAAGAGCAATCTGGTAACATCCTTGCAGAATCAAAATATCAGTGTTGCAATAAATGAAGCTAATGCGAGGTCACGGAAACACGTGGACAGGGTTGCATGCAGATAAGCTAGTTTGCGAATCCAAAGCAAATGACTATGAGTCAGTCGAATGCTCCTCCACCTAGTTTTCCTAGTAAGTATTGTCGGAAAATTTGTCCTGACAACATGGTCGCATGAAGCTCCAGAGGTGTACTACAAACAAAATGTCAGTTCGGAAAGGTACAAGTTGCTACTGTTGCAGCTTTTTTCCTATTTCCTGCCTTGACTTTAGGTGGGTGAAAGGTAAAACTGAAAGAGTTGCTCATCTACAAAACGACGATATCCCCTTACCCTGATATACAGCTGTAGTCATTGAAAATATAACAGCAGTAACGGAAGAGAAGAAGAGTAGGAATGTACATATATTATCAAGACACGAGGACATCTAAGATATTCATAGCTCGTATTATAGTTTCCATAATGAACCTGTTTTCAAGGCTCGAATAATATTTCTATCTTTTCCATGTGTTTTTATGTGTCAATAACGAATGTCTTCATAACGAAAATGCTTATATAACCAACTAAATTTCAGGAACCAACGAATACAATAGTGTGCTTTTAACAAACTTTTCTTAACATTTATTAAAAATATATAGCTGCAGTTTATATTTATCAAATTTACATATATATGTAGTTTATGCAACATGAAAGGAAACGCATGATACACTACTAACATTCTATTACCGTTTTGCTGTTATTTTTTGCTCCTTGTTTATGACCTTGAAAGACCAATCCGCATATATATGTGCTATCTATGGACCAATCAGATGGAGGAATACCGGTACAGGACATAGAGAAAGAATAATAGAGGGCGCATCAGCTGTGAGGAGTGCTGTATAACTGGGCATTCGCCGAGTGGACAGCTAAAAAAATCAATGAAATTTGCGCGCGGTGGTGACAGTAATGGATAGGTTGATGAACATTGGAAGAAAGAAAATCAGTTGATTTATTCTCAACACACACAACCATAGACGTTTCATATTACCTACTAGACAGAAGACGCTATAATGATAAAGATTAGGCAAAGTTGTTATCGAGGCAAATTACTACAGGATTTTAATTTACGTCTTCTAACTAGTAATTAATTTAAACATCTTTGTAGACAACTAGGCTTATAACGAAATGCATATATAACGAACATTTTTTCGGTCCCCCTGCCAGTTTGTTTATATGCTCACACTACTGTATTGTTCAATATTTAATGTGCTTAATCCATACTTTTTTTAATTATTTCATTTTGCGGGAATATTACTAGTCAGTAGAGGAGTATTATGTCTACACTACCACTTAGTCGGTAGAGGAGTATTTTGTCTACGTCTCCCGACTAGTTGGTAGAGCAGACCCTTCGTTTATATAATTATACAGTGTTCTTAAATATATAAATTATACACGTACTTATTAACAAAGATTGACATGATAAAGGTAGGCGCGATTTTGTGATTCCTTCCTGTGCGACCCAAGTCTACTGTGGCGCGATTTTTGTAGATATTCCAGTTAGGCTTGACACTTTCTGGAATTTATTTTTTGTCAGGTATTTAGTAATTCGTATTAAATTTAGGTACTGTAGGTTCATCAACTTCAAATTTAAGATGTAAATAACTGATGTTTATGATGATACTATTGCTTTTTACAAGGATGATGTTCCGAATCCTGATCTTCTTGAATCAGAAGTGAATAGCTAGAAGCGAAGGTGGTTCCAAATATCTAAAGAAGATCGACCAAAGACAATTACTTAAACACTATTTGCAACCTCGATGAACTGTCGTTTCCAAACATCTTCGTCCTTCTGTAAATTTCTACTACTTTTCCTGTGACAACTAATGAATGCGAACGATCGTTCTCGACTCTCAGAAGGCTGTGGACCAGGCTACGAACTATGATGTCACCAACCTTATGTTTGTACACTTGGACAGCCACTGTCAACGATCATGCTGTACATACCAAATTTCAAGGCTCTATCTAAACAGGGGGGGGGGGGGCGATATATAAGGCGTGGGCCGATTTGCCTCCCCCCGGTTTATGAGTGTATCAAATAGCCCGGGTAGGATAGGGTTAAGTGTAACAGATCACATTTGAAAATAGAAATGCATGTTTAGTAACCAATGTTAGTAAATGTCGCAAGAAAAATTCTGGAAAAGTGTTTATTTGCAACAGGCACATAGCTAGGATTTTTCTTAAGGGGTGTCACGCCTAAGCCAAATTGTGCATAATGCACAATAAAATACATAGTAATAATCACCCATCGGTCCACTTTCCACACAAAATGTATCTCAGAAATCGTCGCCCTGGCTCCCAATTACATCAGAAACACGATCATATTTTGTTAAATGGACTGTTGATTCTATGTAATATGTATACGTGACATTGCGCATGCGCACTAATTTGTGTGTGGCCTATGATCGCGGTTGTTAGTATGTGCAAATTGTGATTATGAACCGGTGAAACCCTGTTTACCTATTGTGTAGAATATTGCATTATTTTCAGATTTATTTGTTGATGCATATAATTCCTACATCAAAATCGTTATTTAAATCATTTACATCGATGAAAAGACAAAGTATTCGGACGTGAGCCCAACTGCAATTTATTTTTGGTAACCAACGCACAAGCAGCAGCATTGTCATCTCTATACTACTAATTCAATGAAGGCTCATGGCATCACATCCTTTGGCGCGCTGTGCGCTGTACGTTGAGCTACGGCACCCATTATGTCGGTTTTAGTCATGCATACAGACCTGAGACAGTGTCGCAGACTTTCATATGCTTATGCAGCGCTTCTTCCTGCGGAAGAACTCGCTGACCACTTCATCAGCTGAGGGGACCAGGTCGGGGTGGCAGTGCCTACCTAATGTGAATCCATACTCTAGATTGGGCACCTAATGATTTTTCTACTTTAACACTAGCAACTTGTTCCATTATGAACTGTAATGTGCAACCAGATCACATATGAATGATACTTAGTATATTTAACTCTGAAATCACCTAAAACAATTTTTAAGAGTAGATAGGGTAAACTACCCTAATTCGGAACAGTCCTATCTCCAAACATTTTCATGCAATGTAGACAATACTGATGCAGAACATTGTGAGTTAGCATGAAAATGGTCAGCGATAGGACTGCTCAGTGTTAGGGCAGTTTACCCTACCCAAAAACCAAATGTACTGTAGGTAATTAATTCTTAGCTCAAGAAAATGGATTGCATATGGCTGGGCAAATCACTTTCAAACAAAATATGTAGATTGGGAAACATCTCATCTCAACTTTCTTCTTAAAAATGTTTTTATATTCATCTCATTCATCACTGCTTTTACGTTTTTCAAAACCAAAACTGAAACCTCAACCAGGATTGGCCTTGGGTTCGTCAACTCTGCACGCACTGGTGCATTCAACTTGATACCAAAAAGGATACTGAATCAGAATTGTCTTCAGCACGCTGTCACTGTCTACAATCAACATTTGGAAGCTGCGCTGCCAAATGTTTCGACTGTGCGAAAAATATCTCTTGTTTTCTGTAGTTTTTTTAAAATATATTTTTAGGAAAAATATTTTAAATGCAACTTCTATTCCAGCATTATCGCTTTTTATCTAGTATGAGTTGATTTCCTCGGGGAGGGGCATGGCCCCCGTGACCCTAGCTGGCTACGTCCCTGCAATAATATTGTAAGTTCAAGTATACGACGCTTCTTGGAAATTTGTTTTGTATCTGTATCTAAACCCTCACTTGGGCAATATGGCTACTCTCAATAATGAAAAATGCAAGTCAACAATCGCTGCAGTACAAATACTGTACGTATATCATGTGTCTTTACACGTAACACAGTTTGTCTAAAACCGTCCCTCCCCGAAGAGAATAAGAAAGCCATTACTGTATATACGTAGATGAAAGAAACACAATGTATTCAAAGTTTACTCGTCAAAATATGACAAGACAAAAAATAGTCATATCAAATATCTTTTAGGGCTAAATAATTGGGTAAATAAGCATGCGTGCGTGAAAACTTGTAGGCGACATCTCTGCACGTTTCTCCAAATTGCTTGACCGAAATGGAACATGCAGCCATATGGCGTACACTGCGGCAATGTAGTGACAAAACCGTCCGAAAGCCCAATCTCGTAGTCAGAAATGACCTTCGTCTGTTGATTAATCTGGAAGAAAAGTCCATTGATGAGTACGGTATTGGACTATCGTATATATATAATAGGTATAATAGACTTACCATGATATTCTGAATCTGCAGGTAATCTGCCAGTTGTCCAAAAGCACACACATACGACTCTCTTTGCTTGTCTGCCATAAGAATTTGAACAAGCGCGTGCCATTCACCAAAGTAAAATCCATGTACTGTCACCAGTTGCAGAAACAGTTCAGGCACACACTTGAACGTTCCGTCAATTAATAGCATCTCACTCAGACCCATCGCTTCCGATGGTGTCATCCAACTCGATCTGCCATATCGCTTGAGGTAGACCAGGAAGTTCTTTGCGACGAGCCCTGTTCATAGACGATTTCATGCTCGATAACGTTGGAACATTTTCAATGTCACAAGTGCCTTGACGTACTGCTGCTGTGCTCAACGACCGATACAAATTTGAAATGCCACCAGTTGATTTCGCCGCCTCGACCTTCATTGTACTAATGAGCTTTCGTTTTTCGATGTTCCCCACACTAGCTTCATTTCTATGCCCTTTGCTGATTATCGGCTCACCATCAGCAGATTTCTTTGCACGGCCACGACATTGTGGAAACATAGTGCAGCGGTAGTATGTTGTGTTCAAGTTGCCACCATTTTTGTAGTGCAAGTAGTTATCTACTACAACCAGAGTTAGTAGCCATCACAGATGAAAGTTTAAACGTAAAGTCGGTAATAAATCAACACTCGTAAAGTAGGTAGTCGTGATAAGCACAATCAGCCTTTCAATCGATACGATATAGTCATGGTTACTTAGCAACGTCTCTGATTTTGACTGAAATAAAATCGCAAACATCCCCCGTGCTGTCTATTGATTTTCTACAAGCGAGAGAATTCCATGTCTTAAATGTATCGGCTATTAATAGACAGTACAGATACATTTCTAGGAAGTGGGATGACACCTGTATTTCATTGCTCATAATTTCTTCATTGTTGGACATGTCAGGTAAAGTAATGACAGCGTATATCGAAGTTTAAGCTTAAAAAGGAGAACCAAACATATGTGGCAAACAATTTGACGGGCAACCGGTTCTCCAGCCAGCGGCATTACAGATTAGTTAATTAATATTCGGTATGCAGATGATACAACAAACACTGATAGGCTGAATTAAATATGGGTATACCTTTTGGAATATTGGTCCAATTTCAAAACTCTTTCACCATTATACACATGAGTCTCATCGAGCCCGATCGAATGGTACGATGTATACGACTTTCTTAAAAATAAGCCCTCAAATTCAAATTTAAAAAAACGGGTAAACGGTGAACACGTGCCGTGGATGATCTTCACGTACTTATGACGTGGCGCTCTCTTATTAGCTCAAAACAAGGGCAAGGTCCTTAGCAACAGAGAAGTAACAACTCCTACTATGTATACTGCGAAGTACTCAGAAGATCAGGTCTCCATGGCATTGTATGGAGAGAAATTCATGTTTCTAGGATCACAGCATCAAAGAGATGAAAATTGGATCGCAAGGAATGTCACAATTAACCTGGCAGAAGTTGGAGAGAGGGAATGAACATTTAGACTAACGCAATACAAACTGTATAGTATACTCATTTATACAAGAGTGACCTCGTCGGGTCAGTGGAGTTAAAATGTATACATCAAAACATTTTGTGCGCTATATATCTAACACCATACTGTCCAAAGTTCTCCCTCTACGCCACTGTGGTGAGTAAACTTCTGAGGTTAGCGATGCTGTGCTGCTGTTATGTTGCTCTCACCACATGTCCTTCTGAGTGTGCCATATGTTGTCACACAGCGCGCGGTGTAGGTATAGGGTGAACACACGTCGTGTCTCTCCGCAAAAAATTAATATATATTTGAATGATCATAAACAGCCGTGTTTAGGGATGGGGGAGGAGAGAGAGAGTTGAAGTTGGCGTATATAGCGGTGTTCTTTGGACCTACAGTATATAGTGTTAAGAAACTGCATGTATAAAAATATATACTGTGGAACACACAAGCGCGTTGCTATACGCCGTATTTTACTCCGCTAATCTATGTATGTATAGACTTTCTCCACATTATCCAACATTCATGTTGGTGTGCCTGTGTATGTGTTTTCGTGTCTGGGGAACTGCGCATGGTTAGTTGTGGATAAACTTTGGTGAGAACATGAAGATTATTTCATCCTTCTTCTTTATCTTCTGCTACCAAACTTTACTATATACATACATGTCATCGGGACAGTTTTTACACTCACTCCACAAGCTGGTGAATGACATGTGTTCCGTGCCGGCTTGTACTCCTCCTGTCGACATCCCTCCTCCCTGTCATGTGTTTAAGGTCGGCTGTGTTGTACTTGTACGAAGGATTACTAGGATGTCGTCGGTTTCCTCTGTGCAGTATCGTAGATCATGATTACTGACAATAGCACTACTGTGCTCTGTCCGATTACTGCAGGATGCTCACCAAAAATCAAAACTATTTTCCCCTCAAAATCCCATGAGATGTCTGTACCGACAGCTTATATACCTCTGTAACTATATTTGGGGACAAAAGACGGAACTATATGAAAAATAAGTAAATTTGATATTTAGGCCAGGTTTTTTGTCTATTACTATATTCATGATTAAATTACTTAAATTTCATTATTTTTCATATACAGTAAATCCGCCTTTTCTTCCCCTTTTGGTACTGCTATAACAGTCTATAGTATTATGCTCTAATAATCTGTCTAAAGATTGGTGGAAATGTTTTCACTTCTTAGACGGATATCTGTGTAATTTAAATGAAAAAAGCGATACTATCAAAGCATTTCAGTAAAAAATACTTTACTCAAAAATTTAAAATTTTGATTCCTCAAAAGTGGCCTACAAAATGGTGAGTTTTGTAGGTCAGAGAGGATGGGCATTTATTTGACACTGTCAATAATTTGAATCAGTGACTATTTTGTATATGGATTAGCTTTTTTATACCCATAATTTGAATTACCATCCGCCTATATATCCTATGTAACTTATTTAGCCTTGTTCAAATTTGAATTTAAATGTTATGAAATCCTATCTATAATTAGATAAATGTATATATGTATGTATGTATGTACAGTGCTGCCACTCCCTGCGTTTTTTAAACGCTGAGCGTTTTTTCGGATTTGGCTGCGTTTTTTCAGCGTTTTTTTCTTTACACTATGATTTTGCGTTTTTTCTTCATGTAAAGGATTTTCAATATTGTACTACTAACTGTTTTTGGTCCTGAGCATGGAAAAAGTGGTATAACAGCTGTCAAGCAACACACGTCCTTAAAAAAACACAAGGTTAGTAGCTACTCTTTTAACTTTTAATGATTGATTATAATCTTTTGTAAATTGTAAAGATCGAAAAAAAATTTTTTTTATAGTTCAATTTATATTATGAATAGATATAACTTTGTTTTACAGGCATTTATCAAAACTCCGACCGTTCCGTCTATGAAACTAGATACATTTTTCAAGAAAAAAGAGCAAGTACTTCCTGGAATAAGTTCAATGGAAGCTGAACTTCGATTTGCGTTCCATACAGCGGAGAGCAACAAATCTTTTAACTGTGAAGATAAGGCTAATCTTCTGTTTCGTGCCATGTTTCCAGACTCAAAGATTGCACAGAAATTCTCATGTGGACGAACTAAGCAGACATATTTAATCAATTTTGCCATTTCACCATATTGCACGAACAAAATAAGGGATGATATTTCAGTGAATCCCTATTCAATAGCGTTTGATGAGACAGAAGGCAGCATGATGGTGGTAGTCAGGTATATTGCAGAAAAAGAAGTCCGTACAGAGATGTTAGATTTAGTTTCTTTGGAGGGAAATTTTTCTGCTGCAAATTGTACGAAGGCGATCATATCGGCTGTTGATAAAGCTGAATTGCGAAGAACAAAGTGTGTTTCTGACTTTTCGGACAGTTGTAATGTCATGAGAGGTAAATACATTATACTATATTATTTAATTGATAAATATTACTTAATGTTATCACAATTAAGTGCTTATTATTTATTTATCTATTAATTTTTAGGACGCCGCAATGGTGTAAGTAAGCAGCTTCGAGATACTCCTGGTTTTGAAGGTATGTGTGATGTACTGTAGGTGGCTGCACATTGCACACAATATCAAACGCAAATCGTGCTGCTGTTTTGGAAGTTTTTCCAAATCTACCGGACTTACTCGATGATGTCTTCATCACTTTTCAACGAAGTGAAAAGCGCTCATATGAATTTCAGCAAGTAAATATTTAACTATTATATATATGTATGCATAGAAGAACATATTGATCTTTCTATATTTTAAAGTATACATTTTATGACATTTAATTTATTTTCTTAATTTTCAGTTACAAAAGCAGTTGGGGTTCAACAGTCATAAATTTCAACGTTATGTGGAAATGAGGTATGTCATTATCATATTCATCAGTCAATCTATTTAGTAATTATACTTTCTGTCATATAATTGTTTCATTATTTATCATTTCATATAGATGGCTCATT
Source organism: Nematoplana nigrocapitula (assembly GCA_032274565.1). Lineage (NCBI taxonomy): Eukaryota > Metazoa > Platyhelminthes > Proseriata > Nematoplanidae > Nematoplana > Nematoplana nigrocapitula. Next base: position 9,835 of record JAUYWV010129158.1, read on the forward strand.
CTCCTCCCTTGTCTGGAAAGAGTGGATGAACAATGGGAGGCATTGATTGCATATGTGAATAAGAACGAACAACAGTTGACTTTTTTCCGTGGTAATCGTCTTGTTAATTCATTACGAGCCCCTGATACACGGATCCATATTCGTTTCCTCATCTACGTTCTTAAGCTTAGTGGAAAGTTCGAGAAACTGTTTCAGTCATCTAGTGTGCTCATCCATAAACTCCACAAAGAACTTGTACTTCTTCTGCAAACAATTTCAGCACAGTTTATAAAGCCAGAGATTTTGAGTGGTAATGTCTCAGTATGGGAGGTGGATTTTAAAGACTCTTCAGTGTATCTTCCATTATCCGAAATCCTCATCGGATACAACACTGAACATTTGATTGGAAACAGGGAAGTTGGGCTTCTGCGACTTAAAGTAAGAAAATAAAATTAAATTATATGCGTCTGTTTTTGCCTTTTGTCTTCTGTTATCTAGCTGCATAAGTTTACTATTTACATATGTGTGAATATTTATTTACAGTTCCGTTCTTTCTATATCAAACTGGCCTCTTTTCTGTCAAAGAAATTACCATTCAAGAATGATGTGATTCCGTACCTAACTTTTTTGGGGATGCCACATGATGTCTCGGTAGATCATGTTGTTCGTGTCTAAAAAAAAATTCCAAATATTCTGCCGCCAGAACAGTTAGACGAGCTTCAAACAGAAGTAAGTCTACTATTATGATTAATAATGATGCTTCCTTAGCGATTCTCATATATATATATATATATATTCTCTATATCTTAAGTTAATATTATTTAACATAACAATTTTCAGGTCCGCCTATTCAACTTGAGAGATCGTACGATCCATAATTGTGATGTTTCTGATCCAGTATCTGCCTGGCTGTCACTATCACCTTCTACTGATTCTTCTGACTTTTCTCACTTGACTCGTGTCGCCCTTGCGTGTTGTACAATTTTCCATGGAAACAGTGACGCTGAACGAGAAATCAGTAAAGACCACGACCTGGATGCTTTGGAAAAACGTAACTGTTTGGCAGGTAGGTTTTTATATTTTATATGGATTATATTTTATTTATCATCATGTATCAATATAACCTTTAATTACATAAAATATCATATTATTTTTAATAATCTTACAGATTTCACTCGTCGCAATCTTCTTCTCTGTCGTAGTTTCCTCAAATCAAGACATTTGACATCGGCACAGGTAGAAATATGCAAGGAATTGGTAGACATGGGTTATCAAGCTAGCTCGGAATACAAAAAGGCATTAGACAACAACAAGAAGAAAGCAGACGAAGAAGAAACAGAAGAGCAAAGGAAGAAGAAGAACGAATGCAATTGATAGCCAAGAAGGACAGTGAAAGGCGGTCAGAATTGA
>JAUYWV010129169.1:0-11223 GCA_032274565.1 Nematoplana nigrocapitula
ACACCTGTTGTCATTTTTGTTGTTATTAACTTTGTTGTATGTTGTATCCCGTGCATGTAAAGCTATATAATATTTTTCCTACTGGTAACCAGTCAAATCATCTTTATTAAGATGCCTCCGGTTTCCCTAGAGTTTACTTGTTTCCTTTCTTTACGTAATTATATACTTTGTACTAATTGTAAACTCTTAAATAAATTATTATTATTAATAATAATTATAGAAGTCACGCGATGCTGGGTGTACGCGCGGAAAGCGAACAATACGATACCGTGCTACAGACGCGCTGCGCTACGAGCTCCGATAAAACGCATTGACAAAGTACAGACAAATAAAAATAGATTTTTATCTGACAACAACACAATTGATTGTAGGCTACTTGATAACATTAGCGAACTGGCCCATAATTTGTATGGGGGAAATTTGAAAAAGGGGGTGCGATGTACATAATTTTGCATTTTATACTATAATTATTCGAGTTGTTCGATATTTATAATGTAATAATATGTATTATATAAACATTTTAAACCATTTACTACCAGATGAGATGGGTTACTTCTTCTAAAAATTAGTGACTTTTGACATAGCACATTTTATTGCAGGTGCAGTGAAATCTTTCAAAGAGAAACAGCATCACACAGTGAAAGTTACAAATTGAAATTTGCTGCATGGTCGATGATATTCTGACGGTGTTGACCTCTCAATCTCCAACTTGGGGAAAAATAAATCGAGACTGTTTGTGTCAGTGGAGTACGGTGGTTGACTAACCATAGTCTGATGCAGTTCTTCGTTTTCAATAAATCATTTGTGATTCTTGACACGTAAGGACGGGTCGTTGTCTGCAACTCAAATGTGGATCTGCTTCATTTGCAATTCGAACTTCTTTAACTAGGTCCAACTGTTTCTCAGAAATTTTCGTTCGTTGCCTTCATTACGCTCAAAGCTTGTTTTTTCGTAATCCGAAAACTCTTTTAACAATTTCCCTGGCGCGTCGTTCAGATATCACATTGTACTATTTACCAAGACGTCTGGCCTGGTAGTATTTTTAAAACATACTTTATTGGCTTACAATCAATGAAATCACACAAAAGAAAAATAGATTTAAATAACATTGTTTAAATAAAATATAATTTACCTTTAAAAAATGCTTTAGAGGATAGAAATACATGTGACGACATATAGCAGTATATAATTAATTGATTTTTGTTGCCATTTTTATAGTGGGGCCCAGCGGGAAATTTTCCCATTCGTTTGCATATGTATCGCATTATGTCTGTAATAATCTATCTGAACAAAACTTCACAGAAAACGGTCAGTTAATATAATCACGGCACATACTGTCAGCTGTTACCCCCTTACGTGGATCATTTGTTTGCCAATATGCAATATACAGTCTGTCTGCAGATAGCCCGTCAACTTTGTACGAAGAAATATTGTGGAATTCCTCTCCGTTTTCCCCAATAAACACTCTGATATAATCAAGCTCCTCTCTGTATATATTGTACAGTTAAAAATCGGGGTTCCTTAGTTGAATGCGCGCACTGGGTTGTATATACCTCTTGGGGCGAGAGGCTGGCGGTTGGCAGGAAGTTGGGTGTTGATGACTGTTGACCTTCCTAGCGAGACATTAAACAAGTCTTCCGACCTTCGTTGTGCAATAAGTCGAGAGTTCTGTGTTCAGCTGTCTGCTGTTTAGACCATCCGATATATACGATTATGCACATATACGTACTCCCCAACTATCCAATTGGCATCGTTATCTCTGTTGAAAAAACATTGATAACCTACCTGTCTGTTCCCATGGACGATGGACTGGTACGTTGGCGGCAAAGGGGGTGGGCGTACTTCGCGTTTTTCTAAGCTATATACAGTTGCTGCCAAAATAGTTGCCATCACGATTTCTTCTAATCCATCCATCAGCTTCAAATTAGCTGTTACTGCGGCCAGTGACGTAGCCGACTTGTTCTGCCAAAAACCGATTTGGCTCCCCTTGAAACATTGAAATGAAATAAAATGCTCGAGCATGTTTACAGCCCTTAAAAATGTAGTACTTGCAAGTATGAACTGTGTAATCGAATGTATAAATAGTGTTCTTCTTCATCATCTTCTTCCCACCCTGTTGCGCCGCGTCGCGGATAAAGGCGGGCTATCCTAACGGAAGGTCGGTTCGCCCGATCTACCGCCGAAAAAATTGTCAACTTTGATGTCGTCCTTTGGAGGGACTGGGCGAAGGGCCTCAGAGGCGGAGTTGGTAGGGCGTCCAGGCCGGGCAGCTGCTCGACGGTCTCTATTTCCCCGTAGTTGGCTCTGTCTATCTTTTGCAGGGTCTGCCGCGCAAGTGGAAACGTCCCTCCGCTGAATGAGCCGTAGGTTGAGATCAAGTGGTCTTATTGCGGTTACCCTTTCCAGCCAACCCAAAAACGTTAAGTGTTAGCGGCCTCGTGCTCGCTGTCCCTGAATGGGACACATCAGAGCGACTTTCTCCAGTTGTTCTTCCCTCAGCACATGCCCCACGAATCGAATCTGACTGTTGATTACCATCTTCATCAGCACATGCCCCACGAATCGAATCTGACTGTTGATTACCATCTTCATCAGCTCTCGACGCGTTCCTTCACGGCATTGCACCTCCTTGTTGAAAACCATGTCCACACTTTTCAATGAAAGTGCCCGGTCCATCTTCCTGAACGTTGTCTTAGCTATACCAATTCGCAGTTTGCTTTTCTCGTCCGATTTTGAGTCGGTCGTTACTACGCTACCCAGGTATGCAAACTAGATTACTTATTCTTTGCAGTTCGGCCTCGTTGGCACTTTCGAGAACACCAGTACAAGCGACTTTTTATTGTTGATCTCCACCCCTTTCCTTTCGCTTTCCTCTACGCTACATCCTTATTAGTAGCTTCTCCTTTTACAAACCAAAGAGGTGCAATCCAATAAAACATAACAGTAAAAATTATATACAGAAGACTCTGGAAAGGCTAATCGAAACTAGTCAATGACTAGATAAAAGCGAGCGGCGATCATTATAGGAAAGGATCTAAATCTCTCAGACACGCTCAATGGCAATGGGTATGCCTCTGTGGATGTGCAAGACCGCTAATCCTGTCAGCTGCCGCGTTTGCCCCATATATAGAGTATTCCGCAGACAGGTCTTCAGCCTATTCAACGTGCTGAAGGAGCACTCTGCCGTTGAAGTGCTGGCGACAAGCATCGTGGCCAAAACTGAGAAGTCCCTGTGTAAATTCTCAAAAAATGTTTTTCACATAGAACCGAGAGTGTCGATGACAGGTTTCTGTTTTTTCACGGTCAGGAACTACGCTCCACTCTCGTGGCCAAATTTCCCAATTTCTCGTAATTGCAGTCTGTAGCGTACGGTCATCCGAAGGCAGCATATCCCGTCGAGTAGTTTATGCCTATTTATTTGTTAGACGAGAGAGGGTTCTAACACAACAATATAGACTGCATTAGCGTACGATCAAGCTGTGAAATCACGAATAGTCACGCGAATCAACGTAACCTCGCGTGATCATTGCTCATTGATAAGATTATAGTTCGCTCGCGCACAGTCAATTGATTTGACAAGAACTCGGTCAAAATAGACTAGAAACATTTGCAATTTGCAGTATGAATCATGAGCTATACGATTAATGAGTGGTGTTCTATAAATAGAAAAGTGTGTTCCTTCCAGAGAGCACAGCCACATTAGAAAGTGAGGGAGGAAGTAAAAATTGCAAATAGAAGCTGACTAGACTGCTTGAGAACGAAACCATCGAAATAAAGTGAATCTGCATGGAAAACAAAAAGAGAAAGCACCATTATCACTATGCCACTGTTGTGCATTTGTGAAAGCGGTCCTTTGACAAATATTTTATGGTCACTGAAGAACGTTTTTTTAAAATAATGCCGGAGGAGACAAGACAAATAAACGAACTAATTAGAAAACAAAATTATTGTTGCTATTGATTGTTTAATGTGTTACAAAAATGAAGATCTCCAGTACTACTAGAGTATCAGGCGGGTCAACTACGCTTTTAAAAATATTTAAAAATATTTAGACGATAGAAATAGACATTTATTACATTGTTACCTAATCAAACTCGAATGGTGTCATATAAATTCCATCTGACCTATCCCCTCCTGACCTCCAAAACTGACCATTTTGGAGGCGACTTTTGAGAAATGAAAATTTGAAATTTTGCGGTAGCTTCAATATTGTCGCTTTAAAGTACGCTCATTTACGCGGGGTATGGAGTGCACACACTTTCACCTTTTCGTCTTTTGAGAGTTTATTAGAGCACTGTAGCATGTTACAGCAGTACCCAACGAGGAACAAAAGGCGGATTTGTATTAAAAATAAGTAAATTACTCGTATTGTAATATCCAAAAAAAAACTGGCCTTTTGTTCTCCGTTGTAACAGGCTATAATAATTCTCTACAAAGCTGTGCAAAGATTGGTGATAATGTGCCCACACCTTTCACGGATATTAGTATTATTTAAATGAAAAAGCGATAATATAGAATCGTTTGTGTAAACTACACCTTACGCAAATATTTCAAATTTTGAATCCTCAAACGTGGCCTTTTAAATGGTCAATATATATTTTTTAAATAGTCCTCATCGTTTTGTGAAATCTGTAACTTTTTGTTTCTATGAAAGCGCTGAGTCGAGTTAAAACTAGCCGAAGTAGGAAAAAACAAAAACGAAAAAAGGGACAACATCGTCAAACCCAAGTCTCCTTTCAAGTCATCTTCTGAACAACATTTGGCCTTCTACTCCTATTGTAGATGACGCGTGGATGAGGATTGACGAGCAGTGTATGTACGTATACTGTATGTGTAGTGAAATTGCATTGCGTGCAGGGGGCAGGAGGCATATTCAACAAAAGACCATCAAGCGTCGTCACACTGTGTCAACTGAAATCATTTTTAACTCGCCATTGTTTCATCTTCCCATATTGCGACATATTAAATATTAAAAGCTGCCTGGCTATAGCCTCTATTAGGTTCTGATGGGAGGAGGTTGGCTGGAATGAAGAAGGAGAAGGGACGCACAGGGTTAGAATTAAAGCACAAGAGGCTACTTACTATCTTACTATCTTTGGCGCCTATGTCACAATACTATACTGTACATTTTTCTTTTCCATTTCTCCTTCGGTAGTGACGCCAAAATTCACCGCGTTATCCATGTTCCTTCACAAAAGCATGTATGTATACAGTATACGCAAATACACTGTAGTAAATACCGTGTATTGTATCTGGTTCTGTCCCTCAATATCGACAATATATATAAATTAACTGGGCATCGATTTTGCTTTACATTGAGCGTGTATGCGTGAACAAATTATCGACAATTTAATTGCTATTTAAATATTTTAATGAGTCGAGGGGCAGAAAATTCGAGAGGGAGTTTTTTGTTAAAGTTTTTTTCATAGTGCAACTGCTGAGATCAATTGTGCGTCATATAAACTCTTTTAAGAGTATGCTTGTGAAAGTTGAGAGTAGTCTGAGTGCCAAGTAGTGAACCACTAATGCCAAAAACGTTTACTGAGAATTTGGGGAAAGTTCGTATAAGAGGGAAGAAAATAAAGATTTCTACTATATATTTCCTTTATGTGTTTCTGTGTTTGTTTGTGTTATAGTTAGTGGTCTGTAAACTTCAAACCGTCAGCTAGGGTTGGGCACTCCATTATATAGTTAGATATTTTTTGTGGATAATTTACTAAAGGTATAAAGCTATTAGTCTTCCTTCCATATGTTTACTTTACCTTTTAAATAGATGCAGTTAATATTTATACTACTATTTATTTTTGACAGTAGTATAAGAAGATTTTGTTTTTAAAAATGTACGAAAACAATGCAACTTTATTATCGAAGAGCTCAGGGAATGATGATAACTGATACTGTCTGATTACATATTTCCCTTTAAAATTGGAAACCGTGTCATGAAACACAGGTATTAGAGAGTATTGCCATTCTTAACTAGAAGGATCAATACTCACCGAACTGCAAGTTTGCCTTTCCCGCTTTTTAAATGCGATTTGAGTTTAAAACTATGAAAATTTCGATTTATTGTTTTATGCACTGCCTTTTGATGCAAACGAGTAGTTAAAAGGGTTTTGTGAATATAATATTGGTAATATTCATATTTTTATCTTTAACCTCGTCACTTTACTTTGCTGTCGGTATTTACTAATGTTAAAATATAACCTACGGTATATACGTTGTAGGCAATTGTGCAGTGAAAAATGATTTTATTTTTTAATTGTAGGCTATAAATTAGAGGCTTGCAAAATCAACAAGATATTTTTTGACGTAAACTACTGTGTATATCAAAACATATCTTCTGGATTTTGTTTGACAAAATACACGTGTATGTGTTCCTGTATTTTTGTACCATTTTTTACTTATGAAATACAGGCTGTTTATTTAGCCGTTTTATAAACAGGGCTGTATCCTAGATATTGGAGAATTTGTTGCGTAGTTATTTTTCTCAATTTTCAGATGTGGTTATGTGAATAACTGCCGGTAATATGCTATTGATTTGGGATGCATTCCTTTGTGGTTAGCAACAAAGAGAAAATAAAAAAAATTCCGATACTTTTTCGTTACGTGTAGCGTTGTTGTCTTCATGTGGTTTGCAAAAACAAAAATGAAAGACAGACACGCAAGTCGATGTTTATAATGAAATGCGGAGAGAAATAGACAACAAAGTTTTGAGAATAAGCAATCGTTATGTAATAGATAGAACGTTGTAAATAACGGAAGATTTAGTTATCCATGGATGATGTATTTTTCAGTGATAAGTATGAGTTTGGCAAACCAGTTCTAGTGTTTAACTGCACCGTATTTACTGTATAAACTAACCACGACAGTCATATGTTAAAAGATAGGACATATCTTTGAGAAATTGTTTGGTATTTTCAATAAGGTAACAAAGTATTATATTTTCAACCAAATATACTTCATTTATTATATACATTTTTCCATCAACATTGTAACAGACATATAAATAAAATTTAAATTAGTTTATACACCTTAATTTGAAATTGATTTACTGCATCACATGATGGAACGAAGAGTCAACTCCATTGTTCACCTTCTCTTGGGACAGTCGTGTAACCTACAATGCTTCTACGCACACGATATCCTGGGGAGTGGTGCGAATACACGAGACTTCGGGACATCGTGGTGTTCTGTGAAAGTTGGGCGTTCTGGGTTAAATTGCGACCACCCTTCTGAGGCCCATAATGCTGTAGAAAGTTTGAGTATTGCTTGGGTGAAGGTTGGCGTCTACCTCATCTGGGTGATATTAAACGGCTTAGCATCCCTTCTGAGAGACTTTGGATGCTCACGTTGCAGTATAGGTGTATCTACCGGCACGGCCTCTCAGAGGAATTCGTGTTGGTGGACTCGTATCTGAGGGAGCTCCGGCTCCCTGACGAGAAACACGGTGAACAACAACGACGACAACGCCTAGCTTTCAACAACGGATGTCATGAAAGACTGTGACCTACTTATGGCTCGGAAGTTGTCTCCTTGAGCCCGGTGAAGTGGTGGTACAGGAAGAAATGTCAGAGAAGGTGCAAATGAATTTGAAGTTGCCCCACGATCTCGTCGCTATATTTGAATCATCGGCACGCGATATCACAAGATTCTTTTCCATCAGGACAGTGCCACTCTTCACACAATAGCTAACCATCATTGGATTCACACACTGGTACCACATCCACTCGACTCACTTGATTTGTCGCCATCGGATTTCAGTAATTATTTTACCCTCTTATGCGTCATGCATCCGGGAAATTCTTGGAAAACGAGACAGAAAATAGCGCAGAACTGAAGGTATGGTTTGCAAAACGGTCGACTAATTCATTTTCTGTGGAGGAATCCAGAAACTACCAGACAGATGGAGACAATGCATCAACAACGACAGGAAATTATTTCCAACATCAAAATTGACATTATTGACTATCCAGCTATTTTTATTTTTATGAACAAAAAATTGTCTGTTCAAAGGGTCTAAAAATTACAGATAGTATAATCTCTATGGTGAAATCAGAAGTGAAAACGTCTGATATAAGGAGTTAGTCAGTATGTGAAAATTTATTTACAGGAATGATATCGATAAAAACTGAATTGAGGTTGATTGTGAAAGAATAGATGGACTAGACAATGAGAGTTAACATCGCGAGAGATAGATACACATATGTGAAACATCTAAATGAGGCCTCATTCACTAGTGGGGAGAGCCTCGGTAGTAGTACTTCCTCAACTTCCAGTCAACGGTGACTAAGCGGTGACGCCATAAGTAGGTCATCCTATCAGAGAGCGTCAGGTCATAAATAAGTCTTACTACTAGCCTCATTCGAAATGTTCTACTATTGAGCTGTTGTGCGCCGGCTCCACTTTCCTAAAGGCTGCCCAGATTTCATTCATTAGATGGAATATAGACTTATACATTTACCATTTCAAATATTTAAGTAAACAAAATGTGGCCCACACAGTGTATTTCGCCGTAAATAAAATTACGTAAATTGACGGCTGATTAGCCGTTATTTACGTCAGTTTAATTCACTTCGTAAAAGCACGGCTATATGGACGTGATTTTACGGCACATTTGACCTGAATTTACTTCATTGATTCGTAATGTGGTAACTAATATTATATAAGTATACAATAATTAACTGAATTGAGGATTTGAAATGCCTACGAATGTATGAGTCGCTATTAAAATTCGAAATTTAGTTAATTTACTGCATAAAATTTATGATTATCTTTATTTTTATTCGTTGCCGAAAGTAGTAGTACTTTCGTGAATTGTAGGACATTCGTGATAAATAATCTGCAGCATTAAATAGTACAAGATACCATTTAGTGTAAATTATATGTAATTAATGGAAAAAACATGCTGTCGTTAGACGTCGCCAGAATGTGTTTAATTGGACATTCTCTTTGAAGAAGTATGTGTCTTTTATGAAAATATTTTGAAAATGTGCATGATTAGGCATAAAAACAGTTCACAATAATATCGCCGTCGATCGCGTCTAGTATTCAGCTGTCGATCCGCCGGAGACTCACAAATCAATATATCTATTCGACTCGACTATATTTGTCAGCCAACTGTACCTGATATGGTCTTATAGTACTGTATTCGTGAAATCGTCTGACGTGAGTTTTGAATTTTTGGCATTTTTGTTTAAATTAAATACCAAATCAAAAAACAATTGCATGATCTGTAAGTTATCCTCATTTGTTGTTGCCAGGCAAACCCATCCAATGCTGGATCCCGCAAGAGTTCACTCGCGGCTGGGAGGAGTACGCGGAGAACTACTGCTGGGTCTCCAACACCTACTTCGCCCCCGTCCAGAACCGACTGCCCCCCGTGGTCGACCGGAGGGAGCGGCTCATCGGCTACTACCAGTGGGCCCCCATCGTTCTGGCGGTGCAGGCCCTACTCTTCTACATCCCCTGCCTCATCTGGCGCCTCTTCACCTCCCAGTCCGGCTTCAACGTCCGGCGCATTCTTCAGATCGCCAGCGATTCCAATGTGATCATGCCGGAGGCGATGGCCAAGAATGTCCGCTACATGGCCCGCTACATGGAGTCATGTATCTATCGGCAGCGTGAGTACCGGCGCACGGCAGCCGGACTTCGAGTGCGCCGATGTATGGCCCGGTGAGTCCGATTTACTTGATTGGACAACATATAGCGGACCGCCCCATGCATGTTGTTGTAATTTGCGGTTGAGAGAACGCGTCACCGCAGTTGACAATGCACCTGGAAATGTCAAGGTCAAATTAAAGGGGAATAACAAGGAAAAATAAATCGATTGTGTAAAGAAGACCTAAAGGAGATAAAGGTGGCTGAAGATACTGGCACGAGACACATACAAAGATGGAAATGGTTGATTCGTGGAGCCAACCCCAAGACAGTTTTATTTTTGTTTTTATTTTAAAAGAAGCTTGAATCATTATTGTTTTATTCGTTTCATTTAAAATTGAAATTTTCAAATCGCTGTTGCTGAAAGTGATTATTTGATCTGGTAGTTCACATAGCACGTTGTGATAATCAGATTTTAGAGGTGACTACTATACGCAAGTTTTATAGTAGTAAATAGTGTGAAAACTCTGACCTTCGTTGCTCGAAATAATTTATTCTGATCTGGTGTACAATATCATCGTTTTTGCCAGACCTGCCGTACCTGTGATTTCCTCGCCAGAGTTAGAAATTTGATATATCTTCAAGCATTCTCCCACTCCTTCTTCCAATTCAATTGTTAGTCATACAAAAGTCCTTCAGACTGAACTACTTCGTGTAGAATTAAAAACATAGTCGAGATTGTTATTAAGTGAGTTGGCAAATACCTGAAGAGTCTAACCGTCACCCTACTAAGCTATCTTTCAAACTCGGTTCATTTGAATATATTTAATAATACTATGAGAATAAACGCTGTCAAAAGCTCGAAAGAAAAACATACCAACCCAGAAAAAACGAAAAACTCTTCCCATGCCAGTCGACACCGCATATGCACTAAAACTTTTAGTATACTTAGTCTGAAATTCTGTCCCGTTTTGTTTATCGAAAGTGTGGAAAACTGACTTAAACCGCGTGTGCCATACACTAGGTGCTGCGCTGTGTCAAAAGTGGTGCAGAGTTTTGCGCGTGTCTATAGTGTCAATATTTTCCCACCATCCTTTTCACTTGTTTGCCCAATAAATTTACACAGTTGCTGCAATGCAAACAACCAACATGTCACACCCTGCCTCACTTAGCCCTAATAGATCTGTCGAGCTATACAGTATGAAATGTACGCAAAGAGAAAGAAACCCCTCGAAATTTTTCACACCCTAAATTTGTATATTGAAAGAGAGAGGGAGAGTGTGTCAATCTGAGACAATTTTTTTTAAATTTTGAAATAACAGTAGAGAGTCGGTGTTTGAAAAAATGCATTTAGACGAAATCGGTTATATAGGTTTTTATATCAAATATAAACAATAAAATTTCAAATGTAACATAAGGAATGCACAACTATGACATTAAAAATAATGCAAATATAATATAATTGGAAAGTATAACATTAAAGAAGCATAATGAAAGCAAATACGACAATAGATAAACAAATGTGATTGATTTCTGTATTAGCAGAAGAAATAGAGGTCCAGGAGACTACAGAGAGAGAGAGAGAGAGCAGAAGAAATAGAGTTCCAGGAGACTACAGTGAGAGAG
>JAUYWV010129180.1:0-11223 GCA_032274565.1 Nematoplana nigrocapitula
GTGCAGCCTTACTCGCAATAGGAACAATCAGACGTTTGATTGTGCTAAACAAATTTCCACCACGTTGACGACGACTGTCCTTAAAAACCATCATTCCACCTGTAAGATAGGGTAGAGTATATTTGCGCAGGAGCGGCATTGTTAACTTTTTCACACATTTAAGAATGTTTATACTTTTCTGCGGCGGAGACGGGTAATCCTACTAGTTAATAATCAATTGAACAATTTTCATATTTTCATTTATGTAAAACATAGAAACTATAATGATTTACTGGTACTTTCAATCTCGCTAACACATGAAAATCAATATTCACTCACTCGGGAGGAAACGCTATAGGCAAATAGCGAAAACATATGTAGTAAAAATAGCAAATTATTCTGAGCTGAGGATAGAAAGAATACCAGTAATGAAAATCAGTAGACTGTTAATTCCCATTAGCAGAACAGCTGTTTTAATATTTAGGCCAAATCCGCAGTAAGTAAATGGGTAAAAACAATAGAACGAAAAACAATTTGATGTTCATTAATTTTGGATGGAAATTGTCAAAGTAAGGCGGAGTGGGGGGAGGGGTGACATGTCTGGAAATGGTAGAAAACAGGATCAGGAAAGTTAAAAGCAATAAAAATAAATGAAAAAAAGCATAATTCTGTGTGTAGTAAAACACGGATTAATGACACGCAGCAGAAATATAAATTAGACTCAAAATTTAAGTGGGACTATCCGTGAAGGAGGCGTTTTTCATTAAGGAGCCTTACTTAAACACTTCCTTGGCTAATAGTGGAGCATATTTTTGTTTAAGGTGGACGATTTGAGTTTTGTTTTAATAAATTATGGCGCTTGATTCAAATTACTTAATTTGTCATTATGCGTTTGTAATATATTTTGTGTCGCTGAAGATATGGGAAAAGAATCTCCCGAAATATGTTCGATTAACCTATGCTTAAAGTACATTTTGCACTTTTATTTATCTTTAAACTCAAGGAATATAGTTCTAAAGTGTTTAATTAACAGCTTGTGGCGGTGTGGTATGGGACTGCAGCTGGCTTAAAATGTGAGTTTGTCAAAAAGGTGTTTGAATAGTATATATCGCCCAACCCATAGAGTAAGGACATGTCCTTACTCTATTGCCCAACCTCTCTGGAATTTGCCACTTGTTTTTCTCATACGGTTTAAATTTACTATAAACCACATACTACTATCAAGTAGTAAATAGATAACAAACTGGAAATTATATGTTCCCTGTGTCAAACTTTCCATGCGTTTTTGGTGTTATCCGGTACAGCTTCAGATGGACCATCTGTTAGAAGAAACCAGCGCTGTAGTAGAGGGGTAACGCCGTAAGCCTTCCTAAAGAATTTTTTAGTTACCCTTAAAAAATAATTTTATTGGCGTTATGCATCGCCTTTTTTCTTCTCTACTGTAATTTATGCTGTATGTAGATGTAAGTAGCGTTACCCTTCCTAATTCCTTTGGACTACAGCACTGGAAGAAAGCCATAGTACCTAGGCGCTTCGAATACCGAAGTGTCCAAACCTATCTATTTCGGTTCTACAATGACGCAGGTCCGGCTGAACCACTGCCTCATTCTTCATTCCTACATGTCCTCCTTACTGCTGCGATTCCCATTTATTTAAATGAACACTTTTCATTCCCACAAAAGCGCCACGAACAATCTTGATTTTGTGAATTTTCATATGAGTTACTGGGAAATTGATGAGTTTGGCCGTATTTTCTCCCTCATAAAAATGCAGCAAACACATTATCCCTACACTGGACGCGCATAGTTTTCATTTAATTGCAGGTATGCTCCATATTTGTTTTAAATGTTCGCATAGAAATGTGCATATGCATAATCAAGAGGGCCCCTGGAAAACTCACTCAGGAGCAACCCCCCCCCCCCACAATCCCAAGTGTTGCTAACTAAGCCGCTGACGACATGCTGGTGTAGAATAGTGTTGTCGGATAAAGTAGCAGGACATTACAATGAAAATGTTGGAATTATGCCTCGATAAACGACAAAATGCATGTAGTCAATATAGCAGACAAGTAAAAAAATGATCGACTAATGATAACTAATCATTCTTTTATCAGAAAAGCGATTAAGAGACTAAGAGTGTCCTCGTCTTAGACAGACAAACTGAGAGATACTAGGATACTTAATACCTACCTACTTAGCTTTTCAACATATTCTCAGAGAAAGCAGGACGCTTCTAAAAAATGCTTTAATTATTTTTTATACCAAGTTTTAAATTCTCGATTAAATCGATTATTAGCATAAATGTGACCTTCAAAAACACCCTCAAGCCGAAAGGCAGCGAGTAAATTAAATTCCCAAAACCCCTTAATTTCCCTCTCTCCGGACATAATAGAAGACAACAAAAAGAGAATTATAGTGAACAAATGCCACGAGATGTATTACTACGCTGAATTGTTTGTGGCTTTTGAAAAAAATGGAATAGAATAACATCATCAGAGTCAATGGTTCGTTTTTAAAAGCTTTTTCTTCGGCCTCCATACTTTTGAAGAAACGTTACAAATAGATTAAACCTAAAATATAATACAAAAATACACAACAGAATAGATTAACTACAATGGCTATTTGTACAAAGAGAGAAGAGGTTGGTTCGGGTGACCTGTTGTGGGAAAGACAGACTACAATAATGGCTCCAGATTATTATCTATACACAATGGTATTGGGCAGAAATGTGGGGATATAGGGAATGGGGCAAAAACAGACACACACACATATTTGAGATGTAGAGAAAAATCGATAATCAGCCACACATAACACCCTGTTCGGGGTCTTCTATGATAGAAAAACAGACTCGCACACACACACCCAAAATTGATGATTACTTGTACTACAATGGCATTGGAAAAGGAAGATGTTTATCTGTTTAAACATTAAATGCATTTTCTTTCTTTTTTCATATGTGTATGTATGTATGTGTATAGATGTGTGTACTGCGTATACGGAGGCGGTTGTCGCTGCTGTATTTTTACTGTGAATTGTACTGTATTGAATGAAGAGGTGCAGCTATCGTATTGCACCCCAGTGAAAGACAGGCCGAGAGAAATGGGGGCGAAAGGTCGTTTCGTTCGGTGGGATCTCTGCTGGGGGAGGGAGATGGGATGGACAGACGTTGGCGATGCTCCAACACCGTCGTTAACACCGGCAAACGGATATATAGAAATCGATTTTCTAGGACAGGTACAACTCTTATGACAACTAAAAAAAACTGAAACTGGACTGATGTTTTGTTTGAGAATGCCAACGTCACTGGGTGGAGATGGGGATTACAAAGAGAGATAGATGCTAACAAAAAGGCGAACAAAACTGAATGAAAAATTAAAAACAATACGAAGAAACAAATGTACACAACTGGATAATGGCGGATGAACCCCATGGAATTGGGAGTTAGGAGCTGCTGGGCCATACCTGATGCGAGTTGGTGGGAGTGAGGGCGAGAACAAATAATTATCTAAAAATAGTCAATTTACGGCCCCCCTCGCACACAGTCAAAAATCTCGATAACAGTAGAACAGGGAGGGATAAAAAACACACTATACGCTGACACAGACACACATGAGAGACATGTAGCATTGTTGTTATGAAGGAAAAAAATCTGTCAATCAGCACACTGACTACTGATGGGAGATGCGGCTCTCGATTTTTGGACTCGATGTGAGGAGGAATACTGCACGAGGTTCGCTGATTGATACTTTGTGCGTGGTGCCTTGATCATGATGATGATGATGACAGTCACAGCGGCTGAGAGCAGACGAAAGAGAAGTGGCTCAGGTTGGGGGAGGGGTCAGTCACAAAGTCACGCGGGGAGCACCGATTTATTTTTTAAATGAAAGATTTTCGTGGTGGTTTGTTTTTAGAGAGAGAGAGAAACAGAGACACAAAGCGTTTGTGTTGAGAGACAGAACTGTACGACAAAAATGACGAAGACGACGACGAACCGCCTGGCAAGCGAGACGGAGAGCGAGAGAGGAGAGGTCGGCATGGAGGTCAGGGTATGGACGGCTGTTGACGCTGCAGGCCGTTGTCAGTCCTCAAAGAGAAGGTCCAATAGGAGATCGTCATCCTCGTAACATCTGTAAAGTAAGCAAACGATGCGAGACTTAGACAAATACACTTCGTATATGGCGCTCTTTCTGATAGCACTGTCTATGTGGACGAGGTCAGAGGCACTGCAGCTCTGTGCTAATTATGATTTCCAATTCTACTTACTCGGAATCTTCGGAAATTGTGTCCAGCGGAGTGGGGCTGGAGGAGACCATATGCGATCGGGTTCGACGAGAAAGAGTCCACACCAGTTGGCCCCGGCTGCAGGGCAGGGGTGCCCGATAGTAGGATTCGTAGAGATGCTGAACGAGTCTGGCGCAATCTTCCACTTCGCTCCATTCCACCTATAGCAGCACCACGCCAGAGGGAAAAAGTTGATTAAATTGGTAGGCTAGCGACAACATGACGCACAAAGCTAGCTCCACGCTGTGCTGTGGGTGGTGCAACGCGACCAAGTACACAGCGAAGAGTACGGGGGAAAAACGATCGATAAGGCACGCAATACAGCGTACGTCGCCCCCGTATCGGATAGATATAGAAAAGTACCACTATACCTCCATATACAACGGCACTGCAGTGGCCTAATATATCGGTAATTTAGTTCAACACAAAACACTTATCAACGATCGACTGCGTCACTGAGTTAATTATTAGAATTAGCTAATACACTACTGCCAACGACGACACGATGAGTTCAGCTGCGCTGACGCGATCAATGATTCAGAGTGACTGCTCTACTCTGCACTATCAGTATATACGAAACAAAACAAAATAGTGATTGGGCCATTCGATCGACTCATGCACATAAGCACACAGGCAACGACACACGTACATGCACGCAGGCATAGTGGTGCACACGTGCTGTTGCTATGTGTGCCATGGTGGTGTTTGCACAAGATTTGCGCAGTAGTATGACATTTAAAAAATAAAATGACGCATATTAACGAAACGAACAAATGATCGATCCCAAAAACGTTTACGATTTGTGGTGAATAAAATTTTTTCTTTACAAAATACACCAAACAACTAGGCATACTATACTGCTAAAAATTGCACACCAGCAATGACATGAATAATAATATCACGTCTTTATTAGTAGGATACGAACTATGATTACATCTATAATGGACATAAACTGATTTTAATTTGATTTATCCCTGTACATTACTCGTGATAAGTTTGCATTTTACGTTACTATACCTAAATAATAAGATTTCCGGCACTACAAGTATGATATGCCGCATATATTATTATATTACAAAAACAACAATCCAATATGGCGGAGACCATCTACTCACCTCGCACAACTTGGCCAAGGATTCCAGCATTTTCCCGGACAGATTGATTCGCGCCGACGAAACCTCCTGATGGAGCACAGCCAAGGCCAGACAGGAGGGGCGATAGCGATAGACTTCCAGCGAACAGAGGGCTATCTGCAGTCGGGTGGATGCCCCCACAGTCAATTCGCCGTCGTTGCCGAGGATCGCCCGGACAAAGTCGAGTGCCGTCACCCCGTCGACGTCGCCGGCCAATTTGCCCGTAATGATCTCCTCCATACGGCGCAGATCGGCCGCTGTACCGCCGCAGCGAGCCAACTGGACGAGAGTTTCCGCAGAGGGACCCTCGGTTGTCGGTTCGTTGTATTTGGCCGCTATATAATAACTGGCCGTGGCGACGCAAGAGATGTACTTGGGCTTAACCTGAAACACAGATATACGTACACCAAAATTAATCATCCGCGCTTTTTTAACAACTAGAAAGGCAGGGTCTTACCTTGACTTTCACGATGAATCTATCGATGAGGTTCACAGCTTTGCAGAAGGTGTCCGGGGACAGAAGGAAGTAGCCATTATGCAAAAATCGCAAATTGAACACAGCTTCATTGCGCAATGATGCGTTCACCTTATCTTCAATGTTCTACAACAGAATGGACGGAAAACGAACCAGCATGAATATAGTTTTAGAAAGACGGCAGTTGATAATTATATCTCACTTACCGGATTTACATAATAGAGAAAAGTGTTGTTGGGGTGATAAGCCATCTCCAATGAAAGCAAGCTCAAAACCAAATTCTTATCGAAATTGGAAATCTGCGGAAAAACAATACAAAATAACATTCAACTAGAAATGCCAAAAAATTCTAAACGAGTGTTAACTGAGCCTCTCCCCTAAACACAACCGAATTTTTTTTACCACTAAATGGTGACTAAGCAAAAACCTTTTTAGGAGAAAGAAGAATGTGCGATCTGCGAAAAATAGATAACTGGTTCTGGTGATTATATGATGTGTTACAAAAATTATAGAAAAGAGAATTTCGGAAAATATCCCTCTCATATACAGTCTTACTAAATACTGAAAACCCAAATCTAGACAAGACAAATAGTGGAACTCACTTCAGTCTTCTCAACATTGTTGGTCCCAGATATCAGTTCAGGGCAGAGGATTAGTCGGCAATCCCCGTTAGTCAGATTGAGGCTGGTGAGAACTGCCGTTGTCTCATCACGATGAGCATTAATTCTGGTTGAGACTTCCAGGGCCGGGGGTTTGAAAGAAAATGGCGATTTCGTATATACATGACTATAGTCGGCCTGTTTTCGCCTGAGTCGGTTCTCCCGTCTTCGGATGGTCCTGGTCTTCCGACGATTCTGTGAGGCCATGACGTTTTTGCTCAGCTCAGTCCCGCCGAGTATTCTGATAGCTCTTGAGCTGACCTGGGTTAGCATTTCGCGTTTCGTCATTTGGTTATAGTGTATGTACTGAAAATTAAAAAGAAGCAAGCAATAGAATGAATCTAATACTAATAGCTTCAATACTTTGCAAACTATTCAATCGCAACAATCAGGACAGCGAGAGACAGAAATACAAATTTCGCTTACCAGCTGCCTTGTCGCAGAATGACTCCGACGCCTGCTAGCTGCAAGCTATATTAGAGAGTATTTTGATGAGCCAGCCAATCAGAGTCATCGACGTTGCTTTGTCCTATAGAAAACATCTGTAAACTGACCTACTTCTGAAACGTTCAGCTGATCCGACTGCGCTGCCATGGCGACGTGGAAAAGAACTGGTGATTCAAGCTACGCTGGGTTCTACTGTACCTAGCTATAGCTTGCGAGTGTGAGAGGGAAGCAGGCAGGCAATTGCTTCAGTAGTTCACTCTCTCACGCTCTCCACAAAAGCACAGCCTGTCTAATTGCCAGGTGATGCAGCTTCGCCTTCTTGCAAACGTTCGTTGCGTACAACACCGGCCGACACTGATGAAGCATTTCGTACAACATCCAGAAGCGATGGAAAGTTTAACTTTTATAGATCGATTTCACATTCAAATTTGATTGGTAGAACTGCGATACTTCTGAAACTCTCGTATTGAAAAGTGATGAAATGCTTTCGCAAGAATATATAGGAACATTAATCATGTTTCTATTTCTATGTTTAACTATGTGTACTGAGTTTTATTTTCCGTTTATCAATAAAAATGAAGTTTACTACACTATCAAGCATACAGTATAATTCTGAATATAGTCTGATGTTCTGATCACACCCTACTGTATATACAGAGAAAGCGAACAAGTGCGCACATAAATATGCAATTGCAATTTCAGCGTAGAACGATTGAGTGTCATAGGGTACACCACCACACTACGTGGAAAGTCATGCGAAAGTTGTCTTGTGTATATAGCCTTAGTTTCAAATAGTCTTGTCAGTATACTTCGCAGAACAGTATATAGCAACAATTAATGCCCACCTTTAAATTACAGAAGCGAACTCATATATAGTCTAAAATAGTTATTTAAGCACTCACGAGAGATATTCGGGCCTGCTCCAACTTGAAAGAGCTGGGAAGTGATGCCCTGGTTCAAGAAAGAAAAAATAATAACGCAGACTACAGAATTCAAATTCCTAATTCTCGTATCGATTAGTAGCAACAAAATCTAACATAAATTAGACTCCGACTACTACTGCCCCCATGCAGCCGCCTTCTCGTGTGTGGGGGTGTCCTGCTCCGGCGCAGGCAAAGTGCTGTGTCAACTGTGACTTCCTACAATTTCTCTTTTCTGTCTTCTCTCCTTCTTTTTTCCCCTTTTTTAACAGGAATTTTACAACAACTACTGCTATATATAGATTACACTATCGCATATAAAAATCCAATAAGAAAGGATTTTAATTGGTAAGTAGGTAAGCGCATATTATCCATCAGTAGTTTGGGTTCATAAGTGTTGACAGAAAATGAGTATGCTTCATCAGTAATATTAATCAGTGATTTCATCAGCCCGGCTATTTCACAACGCTATTAGTCAAGCTGCCAGTATGTCATATAGTGGGTGGTTACTAGGGAAGTGCGACTGAATATGTTTACACTTAATTTTTTCATACACATCTGTATTTATAGGTTTGCGGGAAGCCCAGACGAATACGCGCCGCGGTTTAAAGTTTTTAAGCGTTGTACTCTCTCTCTCTCTCCGCGTATATCAAACGTGTTATATCATGACGAAACCTGCTGTGCACATCGTACGCACACCACACCACTAAAAAGCCTGGGCCAATATATTAATAGTAATGACTTCATCGAGTGCGTTCTAAAAATAGCTACATTTCGTTGTCGGTCTAAATTTAACCTGCTGCGGTTACTCCACAGTGCCGCCCGCCGTGTACCAGCTGTATACTGTATATATAGCAGTTGAAAATTATTAAATACAGTACTGTACAAACTTTCAATAAATGCAATACACACCACGCCAGTGTATTTTTTAAGGAATTTTCAAGCACATCTGCTCACAACAGTATAGACCTAAGATTTTTAACAACGAGAAACAGAAAAAACTAATTTATTAATGGCAATAAATCAGGCACATAAATTTAATGAATTGTCCCAGCTCTTTCTATAGACAAATTATCATTCCTTGTACAATTCAGTACGAAATTATATTTTTTCTTTCTGATCTGTTAGTATAAGAAGTAAACTAATGTAGTATAATTTCAGTCACTGAATAACTTTTTGACAAATTGTCTATCCTTGTATACGCAGTTTCGCCGGTAATTTGTTTTGGCGATATTTTTCCTTTGTAGAAACTTCACAACAGTTGCTCTGTTAGGGAAAAAAGGGTATTTTTATGTTCCTAGAAAATACCCTCATTATGAAATTCAATAAAGTATTTCATTTTTCAAAATACCTTTTCCCGAAAAAATACCCCTTTAACAGACTCAAAAGGGTATTCATATATAAGAGTATTTTCTAGGGTTCTGTAACTCCCAGTTTATTCTAGTTTTTATTTATGAAAAGAAATTAGACATATTCTTAAAAAGTGTAGGTGTCAAATGTTAAACAAATAGAATAATCTTAAAAGTTACTAATTTCTGTTAATTTATTCTCAATACAGAGTATCCAATTCCACAACTTCTTCTTTTTACACTTAGTCGACCTTTTTCAGTGCATTGCATTTACCTATCAGCATGTGCTGCGCCTTATCCTCTGCCTGCTCAGCTAATGAATTAGCTTCCAACTCAAATTTGCTTGCTTCAGCCTGCACCAAGATTTTCTCGTCAACCTCACAATGCAGATCCTCAACTTTTCGCTTCTTGTCTTGTATCTCTTCAGCCTCTATATGTATATCAGCAATCTTTTTCATGCAGACAAACAAGAAACAGTATAACATCAGAGTTATTATAGAAAAGTTACTGTTTATCAAGCACTCGGTAGGTATACTCAATTCTTGCAGACGGCTATTTTCAGATTTAAAAATCGTCAGAAGCATATACTTTCAACAACAGTCAGTAGCTTAGAGTTTCTTAAATTTTTTTTCATCAGATGCAACTGGAACAGCGGTTTATTCAGAGGTTTATATATATACGAATATGCCAATTCAATTCAAGGGATATCCACTCGTCAGAAAATACAGAATATGCGTATAAAATCGTGCTGCATTCGTTCAGAAATGATCAGGAATACTTCGTTTGTAAATATTCAAATTTCATACAACCAATAATAATCGCGCACAAAAATTAGTGACAGTTTTCTTACTGTGTGTGTGTTAGCGCCATTTATATTAAATAAGAAGTATACACAGTAGCCTATACACACGAAATTGAAACTACACCAGACAGTATAATTATATAAATGACGCCTATGTCAGTGCTATAAATAAACATCTCGATTCACTATAGCCTTTATGTATGATGCCTTCCAGTTTTAAAACATAAATCTTATACTCTATTATACGTATAGAGATAATTAAATAGAGAAATCGTAGAGATTGATATGAGCAATTTGCCTTATACTATAAATTGAAAATTGTCTATTTACAATTTTTATATAAACTGTTTTCATATGCGTCTTCGAATAACTATAAAAGGGTTATGTCTGTTTGTGTGTCTCAATGTATATATGTCTGTCACACTTATGATCGATTTTCTCAGGAATTTGAAAATTATGCGAGTGAAGAGAACTGACTGGAACTATATGATTTTAGAGGAGAATCCTAATAACAAGTGTTGTATAGTACCTATATATCTATATCTACAGTAGCTATCGCATGTTCTGCTTTTTGTCAAGCAGGTGCACGTTTATGGCTTCCATTTTCTCCACTTCATTCGATTCTCTACTTTATCTTTTAGATTTTTATATGAATCTGAATATTTTAATTCTGCTAGCATGCCTTTTCTTTACTTTCCTGCGTTTCCCACGAAATCCTTCTACGATGACTGTTTTCATTAGGTTATATTTTATTAAGATGTGACCTATATCCAATTCTTCTTCCGTCTCAATATGTATAGTCTTAAGTAAATTACGTCTTTCCTTTATCTCTTCGTTGGTTTTCCGATCCTTCCATGATATTCTCTGCATTCGTCTCCATATCCACATTTCAAATGTTTCTACCTATATTTCTTATCACATTCTTGGGAGTGTCCATGTTTCTGATCCATAAAGGGCTATACAACATATTATTGATTTGACATCTTCTTCTTAGTTTTTATGTGAACGCTTTCATGAGCAATTCTCTTCGTTTATTAAAGGCTTTCTTAGCCAAGGCAATTTTGGTCATTTCCTCATGGCATCTATACCCCCTCTGATGTGACAATTACACCGTCTAGGTATTTAAAGATTTTCACTTGTTCTATTTATTTATTTTCTAATTTTTTGGCACATCTTATA
>JAUYWV010129191.1:0-11222 GCA_032274565.1 Nematoplana nigrocapitula
GTAGTCTTACAAAATACAGAGCACAATTTTTGGCACATTTTTTCCGTGTGTCTATGAGTTGATGTAACAGGGTGAAAGGGAAAAAAACAGAGTATGGTCTCACTCGCTTTGCTTGCTCAACCACAATTATAATACTGTGTAGTATTGTATTATATCAATGGTAAGATTATCCAAAAATTTAAGAAATACTTTTATATCAGTAGAATTTCAACTGACCTACTTGCAAAATATGCAGCACAGTGTGTAGCTGTGCATCAGATCCCTTTAAATCACCATTATGTACACAAATTAGGGCTTGCTTCATGCCTTCATTCACTTCATCAACTGGTATTTCTTCTTTCTTAGCAAAAAATGGTATTGTAAATGCCAATATATATAACCCATGAAACCTAATAGGTAAAAAATAAAGAGTAAGAAGTTAAATACCATATTAAAGTAGAAATGATATAAACTTAAACATGAAATGAAATATATTAAAATATTAGGTATAAAATTAATTTGGGTAATCTATTATATTACAAATCTTAAATTTATATGTTATTAAATTTTCTTCTACAAATATACAAAAATATTAATGTGGTAATATAGATGACATCAAAATTGTAATATGAATATAAATTATTATGGAAGATTTAGGAAACATAATTTTATTTATTCATTTGTTTATCTAAATAGTGCTCAAATGATAGAACTTTTACAGACTGACTAATGTATTATTTTTCTTTCAATTTTTATATCAATTTGGAGTAAACAACAAATCCATTTATGTGGAATTATTTCAATTTTATATGAAAATGAGTACATGAAATTTTAGAAAAGGAAAAATTCATAGAGATATCACTAAAAAGTTTTAATTATTCATTGCATGATACTTGAATTTTTTATTCAATTAATATTGATATATTATAAATTGAATAGTTATATTCAATAAATTATATTTAATATCATAGAAGCTAATAATATATTCTATTAATGATTTAATATATAAAAATACTAATTAGGTTTATAATTAAAAAGTTTTTGTTCTGAAACCATATTTTAAATAGATTTTGCTTAGAATAACTATTTTATTTATAATAATCAATAAATTTATTTTTTTATTAAAAAATGAATTATTGATTAATATAGCTTAGATCACTATATAATAAATAAAAATTTAATCTATTTTCTAAAATTAAATATAAATTACATACTGTATACTAACTTACATTAGGAATTTATATTTTTCTCTTTTATAGATATATATGGATCATATATAGTATAGTTGTTTTTTTATTTATTAATACTGTAGTCTTTTAAGCCCTTTAAAACAAGACTATTGTTGTTATTTTTAAGAAATAGAGATATAGAGAATTGAGTGCTCATGTAGTTTATAATGTTAAAAATACAACTTATTTTATATTTTTGTCAATATTTTATGAAAAATAATTTCATTTTATGAATTATTTATGATATATTTTGTCATATATATATATTGTCTTAATTTTGTTTTACGAACTAAACTAAGTATTATATACAATATTAAAATAACTTTTATTACTTATTTTTTTATTTATTAATCATTGACATCATATGAAAATTAATTAGTATATTATTGCATGGCCATGTAAATTACTTACTTTAATTCAATCTTACTATTTTGGTAAATTAATTAAAATACTTATATCAATAGTGGTAAATTTGAAAAAGGTATAAACTATATTTGTTCTAAGAATTAGTTATAGGGATAATTACTAATGGAATTTTCTTATTATATAATTAATTATAACCAAAATAAATAAGTTAATATCACCAAATTTAAGGTAATTGATGAATTTATTAGAATTTAAGGACCTATAATCAAGTGTATAACCTTGCTAAAATATAAATTCAAGTCTTGTAAATAATATATCCATGACCATAGAAAAAATGAAATATTGTTACACAATGGCTATCCTACAAAAACATAATATAATTTTGTTTATAATTTCAAGAATTAATTCTATTGATACACATTGTTATGTCCATCTCTTCTGGAATATTTTTTAGTTTTTATGACATTTTCTAACTCTAGTCTAAGTCTAATTCTAATAGTAACAATGTTGTGAAAATTTTAAATACAATTCTTTGTTATGAAATCTTAAATTTGTTAATTTTAGTTACATATATTAGCCTTTTTAGTTATTAAATTATATCCTGTGGCCAAATTATGTTTTTGAAAATAAATAGCAAAAACTGTACTCAGGCCTTAGGGTGGCCACTCTCAAATTCAAGTCCAAATAATTTTCCCTGACTTTTTGGAAAAAAAGTCACCGAATATGAGAAAAGTGCAGACAAGAATGAAAATTACTGACAATAAATAATGTAGGTAATGTGTAATTTGACTATTTAGCTGGCAGTCATTTTTGAATATATATAAAAAAATATTAAATGTCAAAGAGTGTTTAGCTTTGGAGTAGAGATAGCAGGACTATTGAAGCTACTCTGAACCCTGCCCGAAGAAAAAATCAAACATCGCCTTGAAGTATTACGAGACTGCCAGCTGAAGAGTCAAATTGGCTATTCAACCAGTTCCGGGCTATACCCACTGCAAAAGGGATGACCACACTCTTGACTTTGAGTAATACAATAAATACTGTCAATAGACAATACAATAGACTATTGAATAGTAACTAATAATAATATATAAAAGTGATGTTTTCAATAAAAATATTTTATTTACAAAACGACACAATGCTACCAATAAAAAATTACTTGAAAAAATAATATGATGTACTCAGTACTCACAGTAATTACTCAAAATATAAATAATTACCTTGGACGTTGGTAATGTGATTTGAGCGAAACATTTAGGACTGAATCAAATCCGTCGTAAATACGAGTATTTACTGATGAATTTTTGGCTGTAGAATTAGTGTGTACTGTGCTTCTAAAACAAAATCTATAAAATGTTTTTGTTCTATTGAGTAATAAACGTGAGTATGAAAAATGCATTTAGTTTAGTCGGTTAATTTTGTCCAGAGATACTTTTGTTTAAATAAATGTACGT
This sequence comes from Nematoplana nigrocapitula, assembly GCA_032274565.1. Taxonomy (NCBI): domain Eukaryota; kingdom Metazoa; phylum Platyhelminthes; order Proseriata; family Nematoplanidae; genus Nematoplana; species Nematoplana nigrocapitula. Next base: position 3,029 of record JAUYWV010129191.1, read on the forward strand.
CGAATTATTTTGGAAAAGGCAACAGAAGAAGTTTTTAACGCCTGCCAGTCACCTGGATAGGGGCGTCAGAGCAGGTGGGGGGGGGGCGAGCCCCTGCCTTTTAATAAGGGGGCTCGGGTATCTTTTGCCCCCCTGCCTTCGCTCATCTAGGGAGTCATATCAATTGTTCTGTTAACCTCGTGTTCCAATCAAAATTATTATTATTTTCAATATTCTAATATACTGACTCTGAGTAGGTACCTAATGTGTTGGTTAAAGCTTCCATCAGCACAATATTTAAACGTGCCATTTTAAAATTGCCCCCACTTGCCCTTGAGTCGCTCCGACGCGTCTGCTAGCTGGAGGTGAATTAGCGCACCACATCATATATAATTATTAGAAGCAGTCGAGAAGAAAAATTACAATGTGGTGGATTTCGTGATAACGAAGAGGATCATTTAATCCAATCCAACCCAAGAGAGCTTTTCCGCCTGGTTGGCTTTGCTCGCTCTGTATATTGTTTCTTACTGGTGATTATAAGCTGTATAAAGTGTTAGCAGAAAGCATTATAAAAATTCACTGTAGCCTGGCCTCACTCCACCTCAACAGCATGTGCCCGAATGTTTGCGGACTCATTACCAAGACAAAAAGAATAAAAGAGAACAGTAATTAGAGAAAATGAGTTTAGAGGTTTTTAGTATGCTCATGCCATCTGCGTGTCTATCGTAAGCTATGTACCAAGTGTGTGGATTTTTTCATGCTGAAATTTAGATTTTGAATACTCTTTCATAAATGGAGCAGTATCTGAAAACACAATCAGTCGTGTATTGAAAGGTCAACTTGTTAGCGTGGAATTAGCAAGAATTGAACCAGTTGGGAAGGAAAACGCATAACAATTATAACATCAGTAAAAGAAAAACATTGTTTGGAATATCAACAAGAAATCAGCGGGAAAATTCATGTAGACGAATGTGGAACCATTCTGTATACAAGACGGTCACAGCGGACCGGAGTCTTATTGGGTCTAGAGCAAATGTGTGAAACTGTAGAATACATGAGGAAAAATAGAAACGTCATTGAGTCTGTCAATGAGAACGGAACAACCGTTTACCACGAAACCTATATTGAGGGACCGCTAGTCATTTTGATTTTTTATGGCAAATTTTTCGAAGATTGTGCAATTTATCTTGATAACGCATAAATTCATAGGCATATAGGCACATTTCAAGGCTTTAAAGATAATCACAAAATTATCGTTTCGATGTAGACTATCGTATTCACATCATAGAAATCTGATTGCGCGGGACAGCTATTTTAATTAAATCCTGTTGAACAATGCTTTGGAGTTATAAATGATATAGTGTGTAAAGCCAATCACGTGAATTGAATCCTCATATGGGTGCCGCAAATGCTCACACTGATGGGCAAACAATAACGGCATACAGAGATGCACGTTTAATTGCAATGATTCCCATTGCTTTGCTCGAATTGATTCAGTATAAGGTTAGCAGTTTTATCGCCAAGTGCAGTGCGTACTGGGAAGACTTCTTGATGTTGAATACATCTGCCATTATGGCTATAATTAAAGTAGTTAGTGTATGTTTTATTCGATTAAAATAGATTAGACTCGAACCCGTACATTAAAGATGTTCATATAGCCACTTAAAGTTTCTTTAAAATGGTGTTCATTTTTGATAGTTTTGTAAAATATTTTTACCGTCAAAACCGAATCATCAATTTTAAATAACTACATTACAATTTCAATTAGAAATGGTATACTTGTCTTTAGAAATGTATTTACTATGTATGCATTAGTATTAAAGCGCTACTCCGCAATCTACTCGCACTACAAGTTGTTTCTAATTTGAGATCATTTCGCCACATTATATTGTCATTTAGCTGCAGCTGGTTTCTTGCAGTGTAACATGGCCATTTGCTCACGCCAGCTAATTGTCAACCCAAACTAATTTGTGCTATTTTAGCACTGCTATATTCACAACACAGTACAAATGAAATGAAATGTATTATACAAAACTATAAAACAAAATATCACTTTCAGTATACTGCTATTACCGAGAACAGTTACCATATTTGATGAGGTTAACAAAAAATAATGTTTATAATCAAACCTTTTACGCCAGAAAATAAGTAGTGTAAATACATCATAAGTGATTTTTTCAATAAAGTACACGTTGGTCGGGGTCACATATATTTGCACTAAGGCAATAGGAAACGAATATCGTTTAAGCACACGGTCTGTCGAAACAACAAATCACAGTTTTATCGACTCTCTGTCATTAGCTGGAATGACGGACCAATTGGGTGAGGCCACATCGGCAGCTAAATGATAGAAGTCTTCCACCTTGTTCCAGTAATTTACTTGGGGATTGAGGCAAGCCAATTGAAAATCCTCTTTGATACCCGGATAATCCAGCGGATATGGTGCAAACTTCAGCCCGCCGCATTGTTCAATGATCGGCCGACTAGTCACGTGGACCAGGAGCAAAGAATCACGTGTGGTGTGAATGCGGAGTTGGTGACAGGCGAGGACTAGGGTGCAGTCCTGACAGTCCTCGAGGAAGACCGAGCGTGACACCGGTCCGCAAAGTAGACGCACATTGGACAACCCGGTGGCTGTGACCACGCCTGGATGCCCCAGGAGTCGTACCTCGCAGTGCGAGAGATTCGACAGGAAGACATCCTACAAGGGAGAACGAAGGTGCATGTGGAAATCCAGATAGTTATTTCCCATTTCATAAAGCAAGTTTAACGAAACAGCATTGAGACATGCACATTCTCAAAATTATGGATAATAATAGGATTATTTGCAGTGAAAGACGACAACAACACTCACCCACATTACACACCAAAAAACTTATACATCTCTCTGGACGCACAATCCAAGATACTATCAACAACTCACACAAAATGAAAACACTCCCATCAACAGGCCTCATCACCAGACATCGCACAGTCATACCAAACACACTACTTCCTCACATTACTTGTTTCACAGCACCAGCTCTCTCCTCAGACCACCTATCCATCCTTACCCAACATCAACACAAAGACAACATGCAGACTCATACACCATTTACAACAAAGCAAAGTGGCCAAGATTCACACAAACCATCGAAAGCATCCTAGCTAGCGCCAGTATACAAAAAAACCAACCTCATGCGGCAAACAATACAAACACTCACAAACAAGAGAAGCCTGCAACTAAATCCAACCAAGGAATCATGATCAACAATAAATTACACACAACACACAAAAACATTGCCATGCATAAAGACAATCAAACACGAAACAGGAACATTAATAAACAAACCATAAAAAACTGCGACCAAAACAAATCACGATCACTGAAGCCCAAACAAAAACAGCAAAACAAAAAAATTGTCGGACCTGGCAAAACAAACATAATACACCTCAAACACCTAAGGCTTATCACAATAAAGTACACGACACTTCCAATATTGCACTTAACACAAACGCATGCATCTTGCCAATCCCCAAATCTAACAAACCAACGATCATCCTACAGACCAATCTCACTTCTCTCTCCAATGAGCAAAACACTGGAAAGAACATTCTCCCTTACATCACAAAAAATTTCCCAATAGCACATTCCTACACGGTTTCAAATCAAAACATTCAACGGATACAGCAGTTCATCACTTCAACAGCAGCACGCACAATCACAATTGCTCTACACATGTCTAAAGCATACACTTGCTCATACAGAAAGTAAACCAAACAGACACCAACCGCACAATCCAAAGACACATTCCTAACTACATAAAATGCAGACAGGCATACACACAATGCAACCAAGCTTATACATACGGCCTCAAACTAATCAAGACGGGAATGCCCCAAGGTGGAGTACTGTCGCTCACTTTCTTCAACATTTACACCGCAGATACACCCCAACCCCCAAAATCAAAGCCTGGTCAAGTACGCGGATGACAACATCATTATCACAACACACAGCAGAAACCCAAATTCAACCATTCCTCGAAGACATTAAATCTTAGACAGAACAAAATAACCTACTACTCAACACAGACAAAACACAAACAACACTCTTCACTCCAGACTCAGCAAAATGCTGCACAAATTCACCAGTCCAAATCGAAAACACCACTCTCCCAACCACAAACACATCCTAAAGTACTCGGACTCACTCTGGATCCCAAACACATACTCAGAACATAATTATAAAACAAACAACAACCAGATGGGGACTAAACAAAGAAACAATCACAACAATATGAAGGACTTTTATTCCAATTTTCACATAACTTTCTCGTCAGAGGGCATCAAAAGTCCAAGACCAAACACCATCCGTAGAGAAGAGGAGATCTCGCTGGCCTAGCTACGCACCGGGTACTACTTCCTCTACTCTAAGCATATCTACACCGCATAGCGGAGAGCAGAGACCCCCAGGTGCTTCGACTGCAATGGTAGTCCTCAGGACATACACCACCTAACCATCGAGTGCCCAATCCACGCGGCAACCAGTCTCCGTCATCTCGGTCGAACACCCACACTCAGGAGGATCAATCTATGAGTCCTGTCCTATCCAGATGTTGGGACGCTGATGCCCCTTCCCCGACCGGGAATCAACAACATGTATTTTTATTTGTCATCGAACCTGTACTAAGACTAAGAATTGGCCACCCTCAGGTACTACGCCGTTCTGGTACGCAACGACAGCTCATACAGACGATTATCACCACATAGAAGAGCCGGTTTCGTTGAGAAATTAAAGAACAGCTGAATTAACTCAAACATGTCTCTGGCACGGAACTCTGGAGGTACACTGCAAAGAATCAAAAGGGGTATCTTCACCTGTCCGGCAATCTCATTTCCTTTCTTCTCGAGAACTAGTCCTGGGCCGCTCTGATCCATGAATCCGCAACCGCCATCCCACTCAGATTTGAGGGCGACTGCCGCCGGCTTCGGTGGCTCGTCGAGTTTCGCGAGTGGCGGGGCTTTAGCGGCTTTCTTTGGCCGGGACCCGAACGCGAACTTTTTCTTGGGCATCAACTGATCACGCTTCTGCGAGATGCTCGTCTGGAGAGTCTATCGGGTAGGGGGCAGATGGGTACACCCACAGGTTCATGCTGAAACTAATACGTACAAGTGTTGGATATATGCAAAGTGGTACTACCGAGGATGGGACCACACTCGTATTGACATAGGTTAGGAATGTGAGCAGTGGGGTTACATTTGGAGAGGCAAAGAGTCATTCAAAGGGGAAGAGGAGGAGGGAGGATAAAAGAATCGGTATTGGAAAAAGTTGGAAAAGAAAGCAGATATTCAGAGGAGTTTACATGAGACATTTGAATGGTGAATTGTAAGCGTTGAGAGAAAACAAAAACTCTATTCGTGACGAGAGATAGATGGAGTGGTGATTTTATTGTTCAATACCCGGTCCCTTCCGGAGGATGGAGGGGGTGGGCAGCGCAGGGCCGCCAATGATCAGCAATCTGGCAACTCCCCCACGGGCATCTCCAAAGGCCAAGAAGGCTCAGCGTCTTACCAAAGATAGCAAGGCGGAGGGCTGAAGATGAGGGACAAGAGAGGAGAAGATGAGAAAGATCATGCTAGCCTTCTCCACAGGAAGGGCAAGAGGACTGACCAATCAGATGTATAGGTAAGAAGCAAGAAGAGTGGAATACCCGTTGCAACGAAGGCGAAAAAGCTCGCAACGGGAAGAAGAAAGCTCAACAGGAGAAGAATTTGGAATCTGGCAATCTAGAAGTTTGTTGTGAAGAGAAGACTGCCAGGAGGAAAGGAGAGAGTGACTGTCGTTTGCCCAGAGTTCTAATAATAGGTTTTAGCCAAATTTTCTTCCAACATGTTCAACAGCGTGAAGGATAGGGTGGCATGAATAGGCTGCTACGTGCATCTGGCATATAAGTTGTACCCCATTAACTCTGCCTAACATCACACTTGTGCTGTCCATGCTAAAAGATAGAGAAATCCCGCTTTTAAACCGTTCAGTCTCGACAGTATTGGCACCAGGTGCACTTTCTTTCAGAATTGGAACAGTAAGACTGTAGTCATGACAATTGGAGATGTTACCAATCAACCAGAACTAAAGAGTGAATGAAGGGTCTTCTACATTTACAGTTTACGGTCATAATAACCATGGACCAGGTCATTATATAGCCTCAAAAATTAATTTACTAAGATTATGATTATGATCGTAACGCCGTATTCAGGCTTAAAAATCGCACTAAAAACGATATAATCGTAACAGTAACCAGGTGTGTCGCAGTCATCCAGTCTCCTGGAGATACCAACAACCAGCTCATGCTGCGCAAAAGAGTTAACGGATGTTCCTTCTCCTTTTCACTTAACATCTTCGCATAAACTGGCCTTAGATTTCATACACAGAAGTGCCTTCGCAGTCATGAAACGAAAACTCCTTCGTCTTTCTTGGTTCCTATCCACATCGCACAAACCTCCCTTCTTCGAAATACGCGTTTTTCCTGCCGAAGATTAACCCCACCTTTCGGGTCGAAATAATAAGTCCAGAGACACGATTTGAAAAATGTGCTCGTCCCTATACCTGCATTTCCGCACGCGCCTGTTCCATGTCGAAAGAGGGGAGAAAAATGCCACTCTGCGTCAAATATCGACCGAGGCTGTCTGCCTTTTCTGATACGCGGTCCAGGATATCGATCAATGCCGGACCTGGAGGAATGCTGTCCGCTTGAGCAAGGCCATCCAGCGCCGCCATGCGTTCCGCTTGAAAGCGAGCCTGGAGAAACATAGATACATAAATGCTTATTGCTAGTCTCGTTTTCAATGCACACACAGTTAAAAAAACTGTCGCCAAATACAAGTATATAATTAAAAAATCAGAGTTTCAATGAAGCTCAAAATAAACATCTGGTGGCTGAACGGAAAGTTGAGGAAGGAGAAGATCAAGAATCAATACATTTGAAGAGGCTCGGGAGCAGTGCTCGACATTAACTTTTAGAACTCAGGGGTTGCCTTGTCGGGCAACCAGTCTCTAATTTCTGGTTGCAGTCAGGCCGAATTAAATTACTGGTTGCCCGACTTTAAAAGGAGAATATTCATATCTTATCGTTACATTATCGAGACTTTAACCGTAAATGTTTCTGGAGACTCTGGCAGTGAAATCCGTTTTTCCATAGCTGTCCGAATAACTGGTGATATCGCGAGTTTTAAGAGACCTTTCGTACTTATCAAAATGTTAAAAAAAACTCTTTTGCCAGTCGCTACAAAACGAAACTACTACACTGGTTCTCCGTAGACGGCCAATCTAGTTGAATTAAACAAACAAATAGTTATATATCTATGATACAAATATATTCATTTCAACGTCAAAAAAGTAATATTATAAGTAAGGTATAATAATTCTTTTTAAATATCCAAGAGTGACCTACCTATTTCACGGAGCCCAGGAGGCCACCAGTTCACGATATGTAGTGGCCCGACTGGACGCCGTGCATGCACTGGGGAGGTTGGATTTATTACAAGAACGCCTGTGGAGCTGAATTTGCTCTACTGTCTAGTTGCGGTTCTTCCCTACGCGGTCTGTGCCAGTTTATTTGAATACAAAGGAAAAAAGTTAATCCCAACATTTGGTTCTCAGAAAAATCCCGGATTAACGAAGTTTTTTTCACAGTAATCACTGGCAATTGAATGAATAAAAAAATGAAAAGGGAAATACGTTCCCAGACAAATTTGTATTTCTCGTTCCTAATGAATAGGGAAAACACCAAATAAGATATAATAATTCATGAATTAGACAAAATTTTCAAAGCCCAAGCCAAAATTCATGCTACAGATGAAGTTGCACTATATACAAGTTTGAGTAATTAGGCATCATCATTCATTCTTCGTAAAAAATTGACTGAATAGAATATCGCAGGTGATTGTGTCAGGCCTGTGATTGACCCCTCAAAAAATTTGAGGAATATTTTGCAAAAATTTGAGGAATTGAAAAGCACATTTTAAGGGTCCAAAAGTAGTTTTTTTGTTGCAATATAAAAGCCAAACATACTGGTGCAATGTGATTTTTTTTCTTAAAATGGCCTCCACCTCCCCTTAAAGGCCACCAACATTCAATTATTGCACTTTACTCAATATTTTTTTTAAATTTATGTGCATACAAAAATAAGGTAGGCTAAAAGTGCTTTAGTAAATGCTGTTGGCCTCGTAGCCATCC
>JAUYWV010129202.1:0-11222 GCA_032274565.1 Nematoplana nigrocapitula
CATAAAACGGCCAAATCATAGGTTTTTCAATCGACCTTCAAAACATTTCGCTACTGCTATACAGGGTTCAGCGTCCTGCTGTTATCACGTAGTCCTCGAATTGAGGCATAACACTGCGTTACAAGGGGCACATATTGTTAATCAACTTTTGTTCGCGGGGAGTAACTTAGGCTGGTTAGAATTCCTTTCTCACCAATGGTTTTAAGGTTTTCATATGATAACACCATTGGGAGTACCTACAATATACGAATGAGAAATTTGAATTCTATATATACTGTAAGTAGGCGCTTGCTGCACTGCTACATGAATATACTATAGAATGAGGCTCCCAAAGGCGTCAAAATGAATTCTTTTAACCATTGATAGGAAGGAGTTCTGACCAGCCTATCTCACTCACAAGTTGTTGACGTGAAATTTAATGTAGCACTATTTTGAGCACAATTAATGGTTTTAAATAAGGCCTTCTCTTTGAAAACCCTTGATGAATTTGAATTCTTTTATAGAGGATAGATGCACTGATAAATCACAGTATACTATTGTATATAGAATAATGCTCTCTTTGGAGAACTTGAATGCAGCAGCTGTAACATGAGTTATTTAACGTTTACTGTTATGTGCTGTCGAACGATGGTACGGCAACGAGTAGCATTTTAACGCATGATTGCTTCGCTCATTGACGACTCAGTTATTCAAAGGAAATTCACATTCTCTCCCAGACAATATCTGCACACTACAGTGTGAGTCTTCCGCATGTACAGCGTGTACCATGCTGCTGGCGTGTACCGTACATAGCGGTATAAACTATGTTTACACTTACCATTAGATTCATGATTATTCATCGGTTCAAGTTTTCATTGTCTCAGCAACCTGGCGTGTGCGTGGGAAATTATCAGATAGGAAATATCGATCGAAATGTCAGTAATACCATTTAAGCTTATCATCATCATCAAAAACATGAATATAGGAGTTCAGGTTCTGATCACCCCCGTGCTCAGCTATCAATCCGGAGTAAACCAGCAAGAACGGCAGCCCTTATTAAATCGCCCAACTTCCACCAGACTAATGCTGGCTGTGGAATCATTCGACTGAGAGTACCCTCTCTGCAAATCATGCCTTGCCGTCACCAAGGCAGAGAAGCACCGCATTTGTGCACAACAATTCCCGCGTCGCCCACTCACACACATACACAAATATTGCCAGCACACGCGGAAAGCAAGCAAAAAGCACACACACAGAGAGACAGAGTGAACGGGAATACGGGAATGATCACAATAAGACTGAACGTATAGGATCGGATTGTGGAAGAAGCAGTGCAATTGCTTAGAAATACCCGCATTACTCCTTATCAGAACAGAGCGCCCGGTAAGATTCGTTTAATTTTTCCTATAACACTTTCATTCAGAGAGAGAAAGGACGAGGGATTTTTAAAAGGAAACTTTAAATTCATTAAACTATATTTTTAAAACAAAATCATATTACTACAAAATGATCTGATAAACTTGAAAACTAGAAACATTCCTTCTTCTAAAATTAAAATTGGTAACTAGAACATCACTGACTGAGTCGGAAGATCTCTCCCGGATAGAGTAGAAAATAGGATTTGCTTTTTCCTGGAGTATCAAATTCTCAATTATATACTATAAACAATGCTACACAGTAACACAATGAGTAACAATTGTTCAATAGTCATTTTCGTTACAGTGGGAAAAGTAACATATTCTAGCACTCAAGATTAATTTGACCTGAGAGCGATGCCCGAATGTCTGAAATTTATCCTAAGATCTGAGATATGCTATTTTTCTCTTGTAACGATTTTTTGTCTCAGAAGCCTCGCAGAGAAAGAAATATCGAAAGTTTCATCATCATCATCATTAGGTATATTCGTCTTCTATTCGAAGGTTAGCCACCATAACTCGCCAATTGTGCCTGTTCTCAGCTTTTCTGTCCGATGCTTTTACTTCTGCCATAATTCTTGATATCATCTCCCCAAGCTTCTCTCTGCCTAACACTGTCCCGTTTCCCTTCTATCATTCCTTCTAGAATCAGACCAGGTAGTTGCACTGAGGATCCTCTCATAACGTGTCGTGCAAACTCATTTTTTCTTTTGATCAAGACTTCGTCAGATGGTCACCTTTTCAGTCCTCGCGAATAGACGAAAAACAAGCATCGATTGATATTGAATTATAATGTAAAAATGCATTGTGATTATTCATGAAAATTAAATTTTGAATCATCGTAGTCATGGAAGCGAAGATTCCGAAATATTTTTTAGTGTTTCAGAAGTGAAAAGACCTATATGCGGACTAATACCACAGAAATGAAAAACGATGTATGAGAAACAATGGAAAAATTACGAACAATATTGCTGATCACATTGCGACGAAAAGGGATGCTCTCTAGACCATAGACAAACAAGGAAACAGAAATATACTATTCTGACGCCCTCAATAAGAAAGGATTTGAGCAATCTACGTTATGGAGTCGATACTCTGCCATTAAGTGCATTGCGCGAACTGTTTTACTCGACATACCAGAAATCTCTTGCTTATTGAAAAGTTGTCAAACGAAACAATAACACCGGTCAAGAAAGCAGCGGGTGGAGAACCCCATTTTACCCCGCTGAGAAAAAGTTACATTCATCTTCGTTGATGCATGTTTGACAATCCAAATCAGCTTTTCTACCATCCACGGAATCTTTGCCAGTTGAGGCATCTGATATTCCATTTTGCTCATTTTTACTTGCTTCCACGTAACCGTTGACTATCGTATCAATGCTTCACCGTGCAACTCTTTTAAGAACCATCAATGAGGCGCCACGAGCATGATTTGCTAATATACTGTACTAGCCGCAGTTCTCCGGGAGCAGTGTGCCGTATACGTTTGCGGCTCAGACAGGTTGTTAAGCGGTGCAATAATACTTTGGATCTGTGTGCCAGGCTATTCTTATAAACGACGTCAATTTTCCCTGTTCATCCACGCGTCTAATGAATCGGCCTTTCTATTTATGTACCATGTCCTTCTGAGATGTAGGTGACCATGGACTTCCACAGATCTCTATCCTGGCAGGTTTTCAACACATTTCGTACTGTCAAGCTTTCCTTCCGTGCTCCGGGTGCTTACACCTGCATCCATTTTCTAATACTCTCCATGTATGTTTGACGAGGTCGTCACTTCCTCTTTTCCCGACAATTTTGCCTGTTGTCATAATTTCTTCTAGTCCCTCTAACCTAATAACATGATCCAGGAATTTGAGCGGCATTTCTCTTATCAATTTGATCATTGTTTTTCATATACTCCTGTTCTATTTAGGGTTTTTCATTTGAAATGTGGTCTACCCAAAACATTCTGAGCATTCTTCGCAAAAAAACACACTTCAATGGCTTCAATTCGACTTTCCATCTGTATTCATATCGTCCAACATTCACTTCCATAATTTAGAATTATAGAGCAGAAATAAGAGCGTAAAATTATTTTCTTTGTTTCAATTACAATCTTCCTATCTCTCAATACTCTCTCTAACTTCTGAAATGACTGCTTTGCCATGCTGATCCTTCTCTTGAGTTCCGAGTCGCATTTGGTATCTCTCAATACTCTCTCTAACTTCTGAAATGACTGCTTTGACATGCTGATCCTTCTCTTGAGTTCCGAGTCACATTTGGTATCTTTAGTGATCAAGTTTAATGTTGACTTAATCCATTTTTAGTTGACACTTCTTATCCTTTTGTTTACATATACCATACGCATATTCTGCCTTCGTGCAATTGATAGAAAGACCCTTTCTCTTACTCTCTTCCACTACTTTGTCTAGAAGGAACTGTAGCTTTTCTTCAGCTATTAGTACAGTACGTAACGCAAGTTTTGAAATTGTGTCCTACGATCATAAAACCCCTTCAAGCCCTTCGGTTCAATCAGGATCATTACTCTATATAGATATTAAATAGATCTGGGGAACAACACATCCCTGTCGTACACCTCTCTGAATCTTGATAAATTTGTTTTATTTCCATTTCGCATACATGATGCCCGTTCTCAGTACAATTTTTCAGAAGTCGAATGTCTTTTCCAAATTATTGAAACATTCTTAGAGTTTTACCTTACCAAATGCCTTTATGTAGTCAATGAATCATATGATATATAGCTATAGATCTGTTTGCATTTTGATTGCTCTTTCTGACATTGTTCCAAGATCAAAGTAATCAAATTCACAACTATGCGCTTTAATTAATCCACTAAAAAAGACAGTCGTTGAGTTTTAAGTTATGATACAGTTTAAAGTATTAGATGAGGATAGTAAAAATACCCACTGAAGCGACGTAGTTAACTGGTTGACAACTGTAGGAATGCCAATCTACTCATGTGGCTTCATTCTTTCCAGTTTCCATTGCCCAGCATTTACACTCAGGGATAACATCCGCATACCTATACCTCGTTTTCAACTTCATTTCATCAAAAACCTTCATCTCTCTAACTATAGTGTTTATGGCATCCGTTTTCTTGACTCCGTTCGATTTTCCTTTATCTTTTAGATTTTTATATGAATCTGTATTTAATCTGTTAGCATGATGCCTTTTTCTTTTCTTGACCTTCATCGTCCACGTTTTCCACAAAATCGTCCTTCGATGATTGTTTTCATTAAGTTATCTTATCTTAAGATGTGACCTATCCAGTTCTTCTGCCGTTTCAATATAGTCTGAAGTAAATGACATTTTTCTTTTATCTCTTCTAATACTTCTTCGTTGGTTTTCCGATACTGCCATGATATTCTCTGCATTCGTCTCCATATCCACATTCCAAATGCTTTTATCTTTTTGTTATCACTTTCTTGGAGTGGCCATGGTTCTGATCCATAGAGGGCTACACTCCATATTATTGATTTGAGAATTGTCTTCTTAGAGTCTATGTGTAACCCTTTTGTGAGCAATTCTCTTCGTTTAGTAAACGGTTGATTTGGATTGTTGGATTTATGGAACATATAACTTAAAGTAATTGTAATCAATGGAGAGTATACCTTGACAATAAGAGGAAGCTATTATGCCAATCTGTAAGACTTTCTATCTATCTCTCTCACTCTCTCTTGTGCCAGGCATTTCCCTCTTGCTATATATTTCAATTTAAATATATCGGCATTTTGATCATGCAGAATCATTCTAGATTTATTAATGCGAATTCTGTGTGAACACGATGCACGTTCAAACGGGACATTCGTGCTAAGCCAAATTATACGTGCACGACAAACGTCCTTCTGGTAGTAACTTAGGCTAGTCAAAGTTCTCTGTTTTTTCAATGGTTTAAAATATTAAATTGGGAGACTCATTCTCTTATCTGTACGAGTATATTGATATAGCATTGCAACAATCGCCTAATACAGAATTCATATACTGTACACCATTTTTATAATAAATAGATACTTCAGCGTGAGGTTCCCAATGACGTTAACAAATGGATAATCTATTGAACCATTGTTTGGGAAAATTAATTTTGAGTAGTCTGTGTCACTTCCTTTGAGGACGTCAGACGTTGACGTAAATATTGCGTAGTACAATTTTTACCCCATCAATGGTTTACAGGTCTCCATTTGTTAATATCCTTGATAGTTTCATTCATTTATGGGAATTTATTTGTTGAAGAAGTAGGCTCTTTCTGCAATACTACATAACTACATCAATATACTACAGAATTAAACTCTTAATGGTGAATTTGAATCTGGCAGCAGTAGTTTGTTTGCTGTTAAATTTGTTTACCTGTTGTTTGTTGTGCTGATTGACGGTAGTAAGTAGCATCTCTAATATCTGAGTCAAAATATGTTATAATTTTCTGTAAATGCAGTGACAGGGAGTGCTTGCTATATTTCTTGCAGCAATATAAAGCAAAATGGCTGCCCACAGAAAACTTCTTTCAATAAACTTTCCTTTGCCCGCTTCCTGTTTAGCAATGACAGAAGCCGACGAAACGACCCTACTTCAGACTCCCGAGGGTCAGACGTGGTGGCAGAAATTGCGAACGAACAAATTCAAGGTCTGTATTGTGGCGGCGATATGGGGCTTCCTCACGGGAATCGAGCGGGCCATTATTCTGCCCACCCTGTGGCTTTACTTTTTCACCAAATTCAACTTAGACGTCGCCACCCAATACTACGGGGCAACCCTGGCCGCCTTCAATCTGTCCATCTTAATCTTCTCCCCTGTGTACGGCTTCCTCGCGCACAAAGGAATACGGGTAAAGTTTCTGCTCGTCATTTCTAACCAACTGGAGATTGTCGGTAACATTATCTACTTCCTTGCGGGAACTCCATGGCTCATCCTGGTGGGGCGTTTCGTTGCCGGTATCGGAGCGGGCAGTGAAGTCCCCCTATACGCCGATATCGTCCGGATTACGACCGTCGAAGAACGGACGCCCTATATCGTCATTCTCCTATTGGCACGACAATTCGGTCTCATTATCGGGCCGGCCTGCACCATCTTTATGCACCCGTTGAAATTCAAGATTGGCCAGGTGGACCTGAACGTCTATAACGGTCCCGGTCTGTTCATGGCCATTCTATTTTCCGCCCACACCATTTTCGTCCTTCTGGTATATCCACGTATTGACAAGACTCCCAAACAGACATCTCCGCCGTCGGAAACCAGTAGTGAAATGCGAGGGAGCGATGAGGAGGCGAAGGACGATATGAGTCATTTCCAGAGGGCTCTCAACGTCGTCTACGAGAGACCCCTGTCCGAATCCGAAACGGCATTGCCGCTTGAAGAACCCAGTGAGCAGGAACCGACGCCATCTTGGAAATCCAAATGTCGCCAGCTGATATCTCCGACACGATTCAAGCCCTATCTACAATACGTTCCCATCACTACCCTCGTATCGCTTTTTGGTACTTACTTTTCACTGATGGCCCTCGAAGCGGTCCTACCCCCGATGGCCAAGCGGCTGTTTAACTGGAACGAGCTGCAGACTAGTTATGTCTATCTGGGTTGCGGTGTCATGGTGATCGGTGTCTACGGCTTCCTTCGCTTCCTCTCCACCCGAATCAACGACCGCCATCTTCTCCTACTGGGCTTTATCGTTCTCACCGTGGCTTATATTTGGAACACTGCAGCCACCGCTGTGGCCAAACCCAATCAACCCAAGCTCTATCTGGGTCTCATTCTCACCGGGGTGGCCCTTCATGTGTTCGGACAGCCCTTCTGCGTGGCCTGCGGCGAATCCATCTATACTAAATCCGTTCCAGTCAACGATATGGACAAGGGTCAGTCCATCCTGCGAACGGTGATTAATGTTGCTATTATTATTGGGCCATATGCGGCCGGTTCCCTGCAATACTATCCCTATGTGGTGTTTATCCTAATGCTCGTACTCATAGTCGTACCGATGTACATGTTTGTCTTCCGATATGATAGATTCGACCTGGAATCTGCGCAGTGACAGTGAGATAGAAAACGCATCAATTCCGAGCATGCAGCCAAACGATTTGAGTAATGCAAGATACATAATAGCAAAAGTCGCCGTACGTGACTGTATATCTTATTACTGCAACCCTAAAATGTTGTCTTCATCAATTCATTTAGTAAAAAGATTTCAAAAGTACAAAAATGGACAATAGATTATATTCATGAATCAATTTTTTAAACATTTCGCCAAAGCTTAAAAGATAAGTGTCGGAGCGAATCCCTCTGAATGATTAATTAAGCTTGACGTTCTACATGGTCCGGTAGAAAACCCTTCCACATTTTATTTGTTAAAAAATCACACACATTTGAGAGACACGCTTGCAGTTGTTTGGAGTACACATAGTAACCTTCAATCCGTTGATGGTCGTTCTTGCTCGATTTTCGTATATATACCTTCAGCTTTTCGGTAATCAGAGAAAATAATCACAACGTAAGGAAGTCAAGTGTCCGGGAAACATTTTTTAAAAATAGATTCGCTATTCTTAATTGGACAAACATTTCAACAGCAAACTCATGGTAGTGTTTAAATCATTATGCGCATATGAAGAGTCAACTTAAGAAAGACAGTAGGAATATATCGGACAGAGTAGTTATATACATACAAAGTCGGTAGAACATTATTAGCTCAATAAAGACATCGTTACCTTTGGCCTAACTTCACTATATAGCCTTACATTCAATGGCCTTCTAAAAAAGTGGTATATAGGTATTTCCGTCGGACTATGTACTGTACTGTACTGCACACAGTCCCTAACAACAGCTATAGCTATCTGCATCGACCAAAATAAAATTATTTCAGCACCATCCAATTGGCAGGTCGAATTTATTCATTTACTTGCACCATATATGAATACATACAGTACATTAAAACAGTATACTACAGAATTGCCAAATGAAGTCCTCTGTATGGGTGATAAGAAAAATGTTTTTGTTCCAAATTCCGGAGCTGTGAATGCGCTGCGTGCTCAGTTGCACCAACCTGTTGCTTCGAGCATGTCGGTGAATTACCTAACGCTCTGTGTCTGTGGTGACCAATGGCACACCATGGACCAACTATTACATCTAGAAGAAGCACTTCGTTGATTTTCTGTGCTCACAGATTATTGCATTGGGAGCTAAAACATTACTAGCGGAAAAGTGAAACCCTGCCTCATCCGTGAAGAAGTATACATCGAATGAACGTCATCACCGTCCTCAACAATGAAATTCTACACGGCACATAGTTACTTTTGGGATATGCATAGGAGTTACATGTATTGGCAAAGTTACTTAATTGCCTTCGACTAGCAAGCACAACGACAAAGGAAAATTTAGCGTTAGTACCAAAGGACCTACTTATGTGGAACATTATTAACTTTAGAGTATTTCGGGAATTCCTCCGTTGTAACCATTTAAAGCATTTAAAGACGAACGACCAACTTGTTATTTTCATGAACAAACCATTCTCTCAATCAGTGTATAAAATTAACAATTCATATAGTTAAGACAGAGTTGGCACACTCGAAATATTTACGCTTGACTTATTATAGTGAATCAATCATATAATAAGAAGGTCGAAGTTCGTACTGCTACGAGCAATGACTTTTTTTAAATTAGGAAATAAATCATCTGAAGCGGTGACTCTGTGTTCCAAGTAAGATGATATTTGATTGCACCCCGAGAAAGAATGTTTTGATACATCCGTTTTGGAAAACTGTCGAGGAGTGTGCTCTTCTGATGATATTTTGAATTAGTATGAAAACCTACTGTAAGATGAAGACAATAGAAATGAAATGATTATATGATTCAATCTGGAATGTCAAGATTCAACGTTCAAAGGAATTCCATTTTACATACAGATTGAGAAATGTGTTCGTAAAAAACGGAAGATAAATAGTTTGACCAAAAGAAAAACTTAAACTCATTTATTCCCTTTTTAGTTTTCTGCGACATGTTTCGCTTGTGCAACAACCATCGTCAGGCTGAAATACAATATAAATCAACTAATGCAAAAAGAAGAACTTAGAAAATAACCAAACGCTAAAACATATTTTCCTCTGAATATTTTTCCTGTAGTTTTATCTATAGTTAATTAAATGTAGTTCTGCAGTAAATTATCTCAAGTTTGGAATTATCCAATTAAAGATGCATTCATTTGTATTAGTGTTCGGTTAGTTTGTAATTTGTTTTTGCTTTTGGTATTATTTAATTATATTTCAGCCTGAGCGAAATTTGTCGTAAAACAAACTTTTTTATTATTCGCTTTAGAAAATTTTCTTTGGTATTCGCATCCCCATTTTATTTCAGATTGAGAAATAGTTTTTGGGAAATAATTCGAAACGTTAACATTTTTCCCTTTTTAATGATATTTCGATAGAAAACGTAATTGAGGTGTTAAGGAATCCCGAAGTGAAACACTTCTTTTACTGAATTTTATTTAATTTTTTTTAAATCAATTGAAGCCAGAAGTTCTATAATATGTAAAAAAAAAATCTAAAGTGAAGTCTTGGTTTCCCATTTTTAGTGTTTTTCAAAGCATCGCAGGTCCAAATTTTAAAGCATAACGGTAGTCAAAACTCACTGAGGGCATCTCTGGCAATATTTGAAATTTTGTTTAAACATGAGGCGGGTCATCTGCCTGCCGGCAAGGCGGAAGGCTCTTTTGGATTGGATTGGATTGGATTGGATTTAGTGGTTAAATTTTAATATCTTTAAAAGATTTCACTATATAATTTTGTTTATCTTAGAAACAATGGTTTTATTTTTATTTTTAGTATTTTGGAAGCACCACACTATATATTATCGTGTGTATATATAAATTATGTAACTTTACTATTTACTGTATAGGTGTAAATTTGTTATGTGGTCTGTACATATTATACTTGAGTGAGTGACAGTTTACCGTAGAATTTTGGGTTTGCAAAGAAACTTCAGAGAATTTTCTGTATGACTCAATATCAGTTAATTGAAATCACACCCAATTATATTTTATGAATTATATTGTTGTGTTTGTGCCTCTGTGTGTGATTTCAAAAGTTTATAGCTAATTTAGATTACTGCATTTGCCATGTATCAAACTGCAGAACATATTGTATATTTATAGTGAAACACTCTTAGTACATTTTCTCTTGCACACATCATCGAACGAAGTTGAAATATAGCGCCAGATCTGTCTCCAAAGTTCACATTTTGAAATTACAATATTCATTGTTAAGCAAAAAAGAAAAAATATTTATTTCTATTCTAAATTTATGACGTCCATTTCAGGCGCTTATTTCAATTTAACGGTGTAATACACATCCGTAGGTACACAAACAAATAACATGTCGCTGCAAGGGTAGACCTATTAACTGTTGTATAAGTATACAGATGGTTATAGATGTAGTTATTTTTGTATATAGGTTCAATGACTCTAGTTTTGGATATCTGTTCTTATGTGATATATATATTTTTTTAATAATAAATATGGCTTCGTATCACCGGGTGATTTTTGCAGAAATTCCAGCAACTGCGGGAGTAGTATAGTATAGCTACGTTCTGTCTCTTCCTGTCTGAACATGTTTACCCCACCACCCACCCCCTACTTACGCAAAATTTTCCCTATCTACGGAAACTCACTAGAGCGTGAGCCAGCGTACGCAATCAAGCGTGACGAGTAGTTTGAGGAGTAGTAAGAGAAACGTCAGCTCTAGTTCACACCCTTTTTAATCGTTTTCAACAAAGAAACAGCGAATTCCTAGGTTTTCGACTACGGAGAATCGAATGGTGCTATTTCTATTTTCATCAGACTACTTATAAGTG